>JAINUT010000547.1:0-238725 GCA_020205555.1 Panax stipuleanatus
GCTCTCCCCCTCCCAAAAAAAAAAACAGAGCATCGGGTCGCGCCATTTTTATTTTTTGGCGGGTGGAGTCGAGGATCAAAAAGTTTTGTAAACGAGGGCCATTTGGTCATTTTAAAAAATCCCCAACAGTCTAGGGTTTTCCTCACACCCTTATAATTAAGCTTATAGTATTTTTATTTTGCCGCTTCATCTGCTACGATCAGTCTTGTCGGTTTTCCTTTCTCTCTCTCTCTCAGGCACTCTGAGCTTCTGCATGTCGGCTTTGTTTCGTTCTTTAGCCGAATTCCTATACATTATCTTTCTCTAATTCTTGCAGCTTTCTGCTTCACATTAGTATAGGTAGGTGGCTGTAGCTTAAATCTCTGATCTCCATTTTCTTAGAAAGGATCACCCTAGTGTTTTTTCTAGCTCTGATCAGCTATTGTTCTTTCTGGGTTTTGCTTGTTTTTCTATAATTTGACATAAATTAGCAAAAGGTTTGGTTTGATCAAGCTCTAATTTCAGTTCAGTAGCAGCTCAAACTAGTTTGGTCGATCATTTTGAAGTGGGTGTTGATTCCAATGGTGGATCTAAGTGACAAAGTTAGTGATCACTAGCTCTCCCGTTGTATGTTGTTGATTTTCTTCTTTGATTGGTGTCTGATTTGATCAGGGTCTAATTTGATTTTGTTTTTGTTGTGCAGGGATCAGATTCTGAAGAAATGAGTAACAAAACACCAGACAGGGTTTCATCAGAAGAAAACCAACTTAAAATTTGTGCTGATTGTGGAACCACCAAAACCCCACTTTGGAGAGGTGGCCCAGCAGGCCCTAAGGTATAGATAGATAAATTCTTGATTTTTGTTTGATCAGTTGGTTTAATTAGGGTTTTTTTTTCTCAAGAATCTGGGTTTTGTTTATGTGATGCAGTCGTTGTGTAACGCTTGTGGGATCAGAAGTAGGAAAAAAAGAAGGGCACTTTTGGGTCTGAACAAAGAGGATAAAAAATCAAAGAAGAATACCTCTAATAGTCTGAGTGAGGGTTCAAGTAACAGTGGCATAAATGGTAATAAACTGGGGGATTCTTTGAAGAGAAAACTGGTGGCTCTAGGGAGAGAGGTGGTGTTGCAGAGACCGAGATCAACAGTGTCAAAGCAGAGGAGGAAGTTGGGTGAAGAAGAACAAGCTGCTATGCTCTTGATGGCTCTTTCATGTGGCTCTGTTTTTGCCTAGTGAAAAACAGCTGTGAAAATGTCGTCTTCCGGAGAGATTTGTTTTATTAATTACAGTGCTAGTTTTAATTGTTGTGAATGAACAAGCACAAGAATTGGAAAATTGTTGTCTCATCATTGTTATTGAATAGTAGTAAGTATTGATCTTCTTTCAATAGGAGTATATCTGTACTACAAAATTTCATTTTTATTTTATCTGTTGCATGGTGAGAATAAATTATCATAATTTTGTTCCGGCAAATAGTTTATTCATGATTAGATTTGAGCTAGATTTCGTTGTTTCACATTTTTATCATAAATGATGCATTAAACAATTACTCTTAAATTTTTAAAAATTATCACTTAACCATATCTCCTACTACTTGATATGTTTTGAATAGTTAGAGGAAAAGTTTCTTTGGTGGCACTTTTACAAAAGAATTCTTTAAAGAATAACTACTTGAATATCTTTTTCCAATTATCTTTAATCCATTTCTTTTTAACTATTATTGGTAGAAATTATTGAACAATTACTAATTGATATTAGTCAAATCAATCACTAAAGGTTTGGTCGTTGATGAGGCCTTAACCTAATGATTAAAGGATGATGAAGACTTAACCTAATAATTAAAGAATTTCTTAATATGTGTCATAAAGGTACATGCTAAACACACAGTTCAAGAGAATATTTTCTTGAATTGTGTGCATATTACCTTGAATTTGATGTAAATACAGAAATCAATGAAATATACACACAGTTCAAGAGAATATTCTCTTGAACTGTGTGCTTAGCATGTGTCCTTAGGGTACATGTTAAGAGGATCCAATAATTGAAAGTTAAGACTGAAGTGTCTTAACCTTAAGCTCTTAGGTTCGCTTTTGACGAGACTTCCGTCTCATAATAATGTGCTTCTTCTGTCTCATAATATAGGATGTTTTTTCATCTGTAACATTTTCTCATGAATGGTAATTTTAAAAAAAATTATAGTTACTAATAATTTGGGAAAAATAAAATCATTTATCACGTTATATATTATGAGACAGATGAAGTATTTGATTATGAATTACTACCTCCGTCCCAAAATAACTGCTTAGTTTTGACTTTTTAAAGTCAAATTGACTAATTTTTAAAGCTATTTTTTGTACCATTTTTATAGAATATAGGTGAAGAGGTTATAACAAAAAAAAATATATACAATTTATTACTAATACCAATTTTTATAATGTTAAAAATATATTTATACACGCTTAATTATTAATTTTAAAAATAATCAATTTGACTAAAAAAAATCAAAATTGAGCAATTATTTTGGAACAGAGAGAGTACAGTATACTCAGTGAAAAGTAGACATTCAAAAAAAAAATCAAAAAAGTTCCAGATTCCATTTTAGAAATTTCATACTAAAAAAGAGAAACAAATTAGTGAGATTTTTTGAAAAAAAATAAAATTCAAATTGTATCTATTCTACCTCGCATGCTATAAAGATTTTTTTAGAGCATCTCTTAAAGTAGTAGCAAAAAAAAAATCTTCAAATTAAAATTTGTTGACCTATGTGACAATTTGAAGAACATTATTTGTTACTTTCATATTTTGTTTCTCATCATTCTCTTTAATTTAGTGAGCTGTACATCAAACGTAATAAATATTTTTAGCATTTAATTGTAGATTTGAAGAGTGAGAATGAACTTGCAGATTTGAAGAGTGAGATTGAAGAGGCTGTTGGAGATAATTTTTTTGACGTGACTCACCTATTTAAGTATACCAAAGTGATTGAAGAAATTGTTAGAGATGCTTCAAGAAAATGATATTATAAATGTAAGAGCATAAGTCGTTTGAAAAACAAACAAAGGCAACAAAATGATTACGTTGTCATTTTACAATTATATTTTGCGGTATTCATAACAAGAAAGTACACCCACCGTCACGTATCATTACTATTTTTCTTTCAGAATACGTAATAAGAAAGTATTCTATCGTCATGGATTGGAAATAATACCCTTTATTTGTTCTTTAGCCATTTTTTAAGAGTTTCTTTTTATATATACAAAAATAATAACTGTTAACGCCAAGTTTTGTCGGCGCGTTCAATCACCAAATTCACGCGCTCAAACCTGCATAATAACACGTCAATAACAAAGCTTGACGGCTGGTACCGCCGGGTGATAGCTCCGGTGTGAGAATAAGTACAGGCTGGTCACAAGGTTAACAATGGAGGCAATAGTGTATAGTGCTCAAGAGAATATTAATAATGATTACCTGTTACCATTAGGTTAAGCCTTGTATTTATAGTCATTCTTACCACCTCTAGAGCCCATGTCCCAGTCAAGTTAGGACTCCTAAACATGGCAGTTACCATTGTTTTGGTCCAACTCAATCTCTCTTGAAAGTACAAGTTGGTGGTCATCCAACCATTTGCCTTATGAGAATTAGTATGGAGATAGGATTAGGGTTAAGACCCTTAATCCTTTAGACTCCTTATTGCTCCGGGCTCTAACCGAGAAATATCTTTTGATATGGACCTTACAAAGTGGTCTGAACCCCATCCCGAAGGGCTTGGTAGTCCGATCCCGATCATTGTCTATTCGGTCTAGACTCCGGCCCGAAGGACTCGGTAATCCGATCCCGTTCATCATTATGTTGGTCTGGGCCCCGGTCTCGTGGACTAAGATGCCCGACCCTGATGATACCTGCTAGGTCTGGGTTCTGGCCCAAATAGCTCAGATACCCGATCCCGAACCCTGCTATCCCAATCTGGGCTTCGTCCCATTGGACCCGATAAGCTCCCCTCGACCCAAGCCTTCTGTACATGTAGGGGTCGGTGGATTATACCCGATCAATAACAAAATAATACTACTTATAATTTTGTAGTCGTAAATAATAAATGTATCTTAAATTTTGAGATCGACTAAAATAATATATCTCTAACTTTTTAAAATGATAGAATAATTTTTTAGAGGTCACATATAGGAGTATGATTTATTCATTTCTCATCTAAAGAAAAGTGAGGGGGTGGACGAGAATAATTCCCCCAAAACATCATAATCCTATTCCTATCCTCTTCTTACTGCTCTCTCCAGATAAAAAGATCAGCCGTTACCCTTTGACGTTGACACGTGCAGTTTCTTTTTCCGAGTCTTGTTATATAATATTACAAATCTGTGTCGAATTATAATTATAAAATATTTTTTTGTTAAATTTTAATTAAAAAATATGTTGATGCATGGAATTTAATAGAATTATAAGGGGGTTCTATTTATTACATATTTTGTAAAAAAAATTATCACTAATACTTATATACGTAATTGACAATTAAAAGTTATGATGTAAACATTCGTATATTATATTTCTCTAAATATATATATTTACAAATGGTATAGTGGAAATAAAAGAATATGAACAAAAGAATTCAAAGTTATACGAAACTAAGGAAATGAAGTCAACTATATAAATTAACGGAGCGATAGTTTTTATTAACAATAAACATGTCTTTGGAAAATAAAGGAAATTAATGATTTTTTTTAATAAAAAAATTATTATATATTTATACGGTACAGATTCACTTTTTCCAATGTGAAATTTATGACTTTATTGTTATTAAAATCCTAAAAAAACTTATAAGTGTTCTTGTTTTTGTTCAATATTTTTATTTGTTAGTTAAAATTATTTAAAAACATTTAAACAAAAATCATTTCGATCCCTTACATACCATATCTATATGGCAGCTCAAATATTCAATGTTGGGCCAAATTTTATGTGAGAGATCATATCATATAAAAAGGTTGATAAGCAGTATTTGAAAAGTAAGAAAACAGAATGGGCTTAGGTGTTACAAAAAATGTGGATAAGTAACCAATGTCCTAGGGTGGTCAGGCTGATGATTGCAATCATATGAGTGAAATCTAATTTATTTATTTTTGTGGTCACTTTTATTTTAGGTTTGGATTGAGAGAATGAAATAGAAGAATAACATTTATGTTACGTTTGAATTGAGAGAATAAAATAAAAGTAGTGTATTTTATGATCATTTTGGAGGATAAACCATTCCAATGGAATGAAAATTCATTCTATCCCTTTGTTTTTTTATTTCATGTGGAGGATGTGGAATAAAATTTCATTCTATCCCTTTGTTTTTTTATTTCATGTGGAGGATGTGGAATAAAATTGATTCTAATGAAATGAGTATATGAGATAATTTGTCATCATATGACAGCACCCACCACCACCACCACCACCACCACCAAAAAGATATTTTTGACAAAAACCAACACTTATATATTGTATTTCCATGTATCATCAAACTAACTGAACGCGTACTAGAGATCCGAAAGTAATAGTGAGACTAATGATAAATGTCCACTACTTATTACACTAAACATTTGTATGACATGAACAAAATAATCAATAGTTGTAACGACCAGAAATTTTAAGCTCCTTATTAATTTTATATGTGATTTAAAATTTTTAGGAATTAATTTTTCAAACTTATTTAAACCTTATGTGGTTATGTGCTTATGTGAATTTAACCTATGCAAATAAATGCTATGATTTTATTAAAGGGAATCACTAATGGTTATTTAAATTAGTAGATTAACCCTGAGACTTCTATATCAGAGTATTGATAAAAACTGTTAGTAAATTATATATTCAAATCTCTTGAATATAGTGTAGAGATTTAATCGAGATTAATTATTTATATATGAGTAATTAATTGGGAGTGTATTGATTAATTATTATTATGAATAAATAATAATTAATGAGTAAGAGATTAATAAATATAATAATATTATATTTACTTGATTAATTATTTTATACAAACATGTGTTATATTAATGGTAGTAAACTATATATTATGTAGTATAAGGTTGTAAGACCCCAACTTTTATGAATAAAGATTTAATTTTCTTTATATATTATTTCGAAACAGTAAGGTGTTGTTTTGATAAATATGAAAAGTTATGGGTGAAATATGCAAATATTTTAAAATAAGCAAGTGGTTATAAAATATTCATTGTTGTTGGGGAATATTCATTTGGTCGTGGAATATTCTTGTTGTCGGGGAATATTCGTATGACGGCGCAACTATTTGTGGGCCCCACAACGTAATAACTGTCGGATATAGAAAGCGACAGAAATAATATTTTTATAAAATAACGGCGTAGTTGTTACCGTTAGTACTGTTGAAATACCCGGTGGTTAAAATACAGTAATACGCGGTGTTGCACAGCAGCACACGGTATTGCACAGTATTTTGAATTATTGATTCTTACGTAAGAAGTCACTACTCAATTATTGTTACAGTAATTACTGTTTAATATTTTATATTATTGATTCAATAATTGCATGATATTTTATTGATTCAATAATTGCTACGTTGATATTTTATATGATTGATTCAATAATTGTCACTGCACAGTATTTTACATTATAAACTCAATAATTTATATTATTTGAATAATATTATTAGATAGCATTATTGACAATGTCTAAGGAAGTTCTGTCTAGGAGGGGTTATTTAATTGCGCGCTAGTAAGGAGAAATCCTTATCGGAAGGCCCTCTCTTTCCTTGGAACGATCTGGTTGTCAATATTGAAGTTCTGTAATATTATTTGTGAATAATTAATTATTGATTTATATGATAAGAAAATATTTATTTTGTGGATATAAAAGAAGGAATTAGCGCTGATGTATTTTTATCAGTATTTTGGTGTGAAAAATCATCCGTTTATGGATTTCGGATAATTTATGTTTGGAATTTGAAAAAACTTCCTTCTACAAAGTTGTAGAGAATTAAATTTCCTATGAAAAGACATAAAATTTGTATTTTTCTGACAAATGGCTATTTATTATGAATTATTGAAGTTTCAAAAAATAAATATTTTTTTAATGGGTGGGCCCCACTTTTGTTGTTGAAAAATTATGATTTTTTTGAAAGCAGCCAGGCGGCGGAATTTTTTTTTTAAAAAAAATATTATTTTATTAAAAAAATCTACTTTGGCATCCTAAGCTTTTCCTATAAATAAGGTGCTTAGGTCAGATTGAAAATTACACCAGAATCAGAAGTTTTCTCTCTCTATAATATCGAGCGTATTTTAATGAGTATTTAGATACTTTGAGTGTTATTATTCAGTGCAAGTTTTCTTCGGTATTATATCCGATATTCCAGTCAGAAGTACTATTCTTTTGAGGTAAGGGATGTTATTTTCTTTCGTAAATGATGTTATTCTCTTCAATATCATTATACTAAAATATTGTCATGGATTTTATTATGAAATTCTTACTTTTTTCGTCGGCGTTACTATTCATATATACGACACTATTCACGTATACGACACTATTCACGAAAAAATTAAATTTTCTTCTATTTGTCCAAATTATCTGTTATAGTTACTATCTTTGAATGGATCTAAGTTTTGAACTTTATTCTTGAATTTTGCTCCACAAAGTATTATTATGGAATATTCTTGAACTTTGATAAAATAAAATACGAACCCTTAATTTTTGTCCTTTATCTCATTTGATTCGTTATTTATATGATTTTTCATCATCCTCAGTCCTAAAAGATGATATAACTGAATATCTTTGGCCTGTAGAGCAAAGATGTAAAACCCCAACTTTTATGAATAAAGATTTAATTTTCTTTATATATTATTTCGAAATAGTAAGGTGTTGATTTGATAAATATGAAAGTTATGGGTGAAATGTGCAAATATTTTTAAAATGAGCAAGTGGTTATAAAATATTCTTGTTGTCGGGGAATATTCGTTTGGTCGTGGAATATTCTTGTTGTCGGAGAATATTCGTACGACGGCGCAGCTATTTGTGGGCCCCCACAACGGAATAACTGTCGGATATAGAAAGCGACAGAAATAACTTTTTTACAAGATAACGGCGTAGTTGTTACCGTTAGTACTGTTGAAATACTCGGTGGTTAAAATACAGTACGCGGTGTTGCGCAGTAGCACACGGTATTGCACAGTATTTTAAATTATTGAGTCTTACGTGAGAAGGAACCTATTCAATTATTGTTACAGTATTTACTGTTCAATATTTTATATTATTGACTCAATAATTGCTACGTTGATATTTTATATTATTGACTCAATAATTGCTGCATTGATATTTTATTGACTCAATAATTGTTACGTTGCTATTTTTTTATGATTGATTCAATAATGGCTACAGTTGATATTTTGTAGTATTGATTCAATAATTATCGTTGCACAGTATTTCACGTTATCAACTCAATAATTCATATTATTTGAATAATATTATTAGATAGCATTATTGACAATGTCTAAGGAAGTTCTGTCTAGGAGGGGTTATTTAATTGCGCGCCAGTAGGGAGAAGTCCTTATCGGAAGGCCCCCTCTTTCCTGGGAACGACCTGGTTGTCAATATTGTAGTTCTATAATATTATTTGTGAATAATTAATTATTGATTTATATGATAAGGAAATATTTATTTTGTGGATATTAAAGAAGGAATTAGTGCTGATGTGTTTTTATCAGTATTTTGGTGTGGAAAATCATCTGTTTATGGATTTCGGATAATTTATGTTTGGAATTTGGAAAAACTTTCTTCTGCAAAGTTGTAGAGAATTAAATTTCCTATCGAAGGACATCGAATTTGTATTTTTCTGACAAAGGGGCTATTTATTATGAATTATTGAAGTTTCGGAAAATAAATATTTTATTAATGGGAGGTGGGTCCCACTTATGGTGGCTGATGGCTTTTGAATTTTTGGCAGGCGGCTGGAGGATTTTTTTAAAAATAATATTATTTTATTATTTTTGTCTCCTTTGGCATCCTAAGTTTTTCCTATAAATAGGGTGCTTAGGTTAGAATTGAAAATCACACCAGAATCAGAAGTTTTCTCTCTCTATAATATCGAGTGTATTTTTGTGAGTATTTCAATACTTTGAGTATTACTATTCGGTACAAGCTTCCGTCGGTATTATATCCGATATTCCAGTCAGAGATACTGTTTTTTGAGGTAAGGGATGTTATTTCTTTCGTAAATGATGTTATTCTTTTCAATATCATTATACAAAAATATTGTCATGGATTTTACGTTGAAATTCTTATTTTTTCCGTCGGGGTTACTATTCACGTATACGGCACTATTCACGGGAAAATTTATTTCTCTTCTATTTGTTCAAATTGTCTGTTAAGGTTACTATCTTTGATTGTACCCAAGTTTTGGGCTTTATTCTTGAATTTTGCTCCACAAAGTATTATTATGGATTATTCTTGAATTTGGATAAACTAAATGACGAATACTTAATCTTTGTCTTTTATCTCACTGGATTCGTTCTTTAAAATATTTTTCATCATCCTCAGTCCTAAAAGGTGATGTAACTGAATATCTTTGGCCTGTAGAGCAAAGATGAATGATTACCTGATGAATATCTTTGGCCTGTAGTGCAAAGATGACAGGTGTTGAGATGAACATGACCACTGATGATACAAATGAATATCTTTGGCCTGTAGTGCAAAGATGAATATTTGATGAGATGGATATTGATTGATGTTACAGGGATAAAATATTTATGATGAACGGTTATTCCCGCTGCGAATATTGATCTAAAATATGTTATCAATAATATTTTATCTGAACTGTTGAAGGCTAACGATAATTTATTTTTCATTATCTTAGTCATAATATTTTTTACTGGGCTAGTTGAGCTCACCCTTTTTATCTGTTGTCCTCTTCAGGAAATGAAAATGTTGCGGGGACTAGTCGGGGGACAGAGTGATGGTCCGAGTTAGAGCAGTAGTAGTCCTCACTA
Organism: Panax stipuleanatus; assembly: GCA_020205555.1. NCBI lineage: Eukaryota > Viridiplantae > Streptophyta > Magnoliopsida > Apiales > Araliaceae > Panax > Panax stipuleanatus. The sequence continues at coordinate 9,980 of JAINUT010000547.1, forward strand.
TTTCTGATAAATAGTGTGATAATAATTGTAATGAGGACTTAGTTTGAATCTTAATATTTTCTACATATTTGTATTGACACTCACAGGTGTGTGGTCGTATTTTGCACGACCGTATGATATAAAGTTTGTATTTGAATTCTATACCATGTATTTGGCGACTCAGAATGGGTTGGGTTGAATGGACCTATTCTAGGGGCGTCACAAAAGATGAGTGATTACCTGATGAATATCTTTGGTCGTAGTGCAAAGATGACAGGTGTTGAGATGAACATGGCAATTGGTGATACAAATGAATGTCTTTGGCCTGTAGTGCAAAGATGAATATTTGATTCGAGATGTATATTGATTGATGTTACAGGAATAAAATATTGATGATGAACTTTTAAATCATAGAAGATAGTAGACTTCATTCTCTACTTGACTCTTCTAATGAATTGTTATTTTCGCTGCGAATATTGATCTAAAATTTGTTATCCATTATATTTTATCTGATTTATTGAAGGCTAACGATAATTTATTTTCCATTATCTTAGTCATAATATTCTTTACTGGGCTAGTTGAGCTCACCCTTTTCATCTATTGTCCTCTTCAGGAAATGAGAACGTTGTGTGAACTAGTCGGGGGACAGAGTGATGGTCCGAGTTAGAGCAGTAGTAGTCCTCGCTATTTTTGTAAAATAGTGGGATAATAATTATAATAAATAAAGAATGAATTTGAATGTTAATATTTCATATTATATACGATTTGTATTGACACTCACAGTTGTGTGGTCGTATTTTGTACGACCGTATGATATAAAGTTTGTATTTAAATTCTGTACCATGTATTTGGCGACTCAGAATGGGTTGGGTTGACTGGACCTATTCTGGGGGCGTCACAAAGGTGGCATATTAATATGTCTATATATTATATAGTAAGATTTATTTGCATTAATAAAGTTACATGATGTGTGTAGAAAAAACTTTTATGAATACCCTATCACCATACATTAATATCAATAAACATTATTAATTGATAATACTTTCAGTAAGTTATTATAATTATTATAATAACAGTTATTATTATAATAATATCTAATTTCTTGATATTCGGTGTTTATAGTACATGAAATGTATGTACACTACTTGATACCTTGTAATTAGGAATTATATTGTATGCCCTTTAAATTATTATAATCTATGTTTTATGAAATAAATTGTGTATACATTATTTATAACCTATATATATACTATGTGTATATATATTATCTAAGTGTAATTAATATAAGCTATGTACTGATCATGCATGATATGCACCCAATTGTTAGTTGCTGAGAATTGTCCCTATATGAGAGCCCAACTTCTTCCCCTTCACGTGAAACACCCACATGCTTAGCTACTCTACTTCTCCTCATTTTCTTCAACAAGTCATAGCTAACGAGTATGGGGGGAGTGGTTTCCATGATTGTAATCACCAACTCCCATCAACTTCTTCTTACCCATTGTATATTCTAGCAATCCTTTGTTTTGATTTGGTGAACAAAGCTTGAAATCGTGTAATGAATTTGCTATATATATAGAACTCTCTTCCTTCTCTTTTTACTGATATTTTCATATAATGAATATAAGTGTAAGAGATATCAATGAGGAAGAATTGGTTTAGCAGCAAGAACTAATGCATTCCATATCAGAGGTATAACCAATTTCATTCAAGTTCCTCATTCTCTGTTAATTTTCTAAAATTGTTGAAATCTTGAATTGTTCATGGTTTGGGTAATTGAATTGTGGAGTATAGTTATTAAGTGCTATATGATGATATAAGCTTACTAGAACTATTTCATGGCTACAATAGAATCGAATTCGTAATCGTTTTCTGAGATGAGCTGAAGGAATCTGCCGAAACTGCAAGCTCCTGGCCTGGCAGCCAGCCTACGCAGCTACGCCAGTATTGCACTGGCCAACGGCGCAGCTGCGCCAGTGCCTGTTCTGAGTTTTTCGATTTCTGTTGCAGCACCTGTTATGCTATCATGTACTATCCCTTAGAGCAGGCATGTGGACTAACTTAATACACTTATAGGAGTATATACAAGTAATTGAACATGCATAACAATGATGATACACATGGTTAACATATCACTTATGGTTTTGAAATAAAACTTAAGATTTCATGAACGAATGTTAACATATATGAAGCATGTTAGTGTTCTGACTTTGCAAGCATATTAGTATGATTTAAAAATGTATGAGAAGCATGCTAACTAGCGTATATAGGTTCCATAATGAAATGTGATCATATGAACCGTACTAATGCACATTCCTAGCAATAATGTAAGTTTTGAAACACAAACCATGACATGCTATGCCATGTTACTATTCTGATTTCTACGAGCGTAGTAGTGTGGTTAAGAAGTGCATGAACAACCTATTAACTTGTGTTTATATGATTCATAATGATGCGCTAACATGTTGACCTCATTAGTGAACATTTCTAACGAAACATATAAGTTTCAAAGGTGAACGTTAGCATGAAAGTATTCTAATTTGGCAAGCATGTTACTATGGTCTATATGGACATGAAAAAAAACTAAGTCTAATGTGGTAGAACATACTAGCATACTCGATCGTAAGTTAAGGTAGTTTCAAATAAGAAATTTAAGAACTTTGAAAAATAAACTTGACCAAGAATTTTGTCGTTTAGATTCTGACCATATGAGGATGTTTACGTGGTTTAGATATACAGTCTATTACATATGAGTCATGACTATGAGATGCTTTACTTGTAATATGATACCTTTGTTGATTTAGTGCAACTTTTGATGAAATTGTTGAGTGTGAAGTGTAATAACATCAAATTTCATGTGAGACATGTTGTGAGTATACAAGTATAAATATTAAGATTTCATTAGGCCTATAGACGTATTAACATGATCCTCATTTGTTTATATACAGATTTCACATATGCATGCTCAATCGTAGAAAATGAACTTCAACTATGTGATTAAAGTACATGTGTGTAGTATACTCGAGCATATATATTAAGTATTGTTTGGTCTCGTATGAGGTAGTATGACAGGAATAGAGAACCTTTAAAGTATGAACTTGTTTAACTTAAGGTTTACCAGCATGAAAACATATGACTTCGAAATTGGATTAAGACGAACATGGTAGTTTCGAATGAGAGATTATAACTTGATAAGCATGTGTATTGGTTTAATGGCAATAGTTGCATGCTAGAGTTACGCCGGAACACTTTCAGACCCGAACAATTTGCTTAAGTCGAATTTTAACAGTTAACATATTATGATGCTATAAATGGTATGTTTGATATTGAACGTGATCTTATATGATAGATTTATATAACGACTAGATTCTAGTATGTGTGAACTTATATTAGTTTATACTAATTGGAGAGATCGACTTGTTATTATTAGGTCGTTCCAACGCCATTTAAATTAAAGCTAGAATTAATTTTAGCTGAGCAATCAGGCAAGTCTCCCTAACTTTACTCAAATTTATATTGAGCAGGGTATTATCATATTGCAAGTTTTTCTGAATTACTCTTTTATTTGAGCAAATTTTTCTTGACTTATTCTTATTTATTGTACAAGTATCCGGACCCTATTGTGTAAGTATTCTAAATTCTTGTACTACCTTATTCAATGAACCGTGTAAGCGAGTTTCTAAACTTCACTTATTTTTGGTGAAAGTTTCATATCTTTCTCATATTGTATTGAGCAGGTTATTATTGTATTGTGCAAGTTCTCCGAACTTCACACTTTAAGTATTGTGAAAGTTTCCCGAACTTCACACTTTGGTTATTGTGAAAGTTTCCCAAACTTCACACTTTGGTTATTGTGAAAGTTCCCCGAACTTCACATTTTAAGTATTTTGAAAGTTCCCCGAACTTCACACTTTGGTTATTTTGCAAGTTCCCGAACTTCATTTTTTTATTATGCAAGTTCTCTAAACTTATACAAACTCGTATATTATGCAAGTATCTTATCGTTGTGTTTACTTTTCTCAAAGAACGTTGTAAGCAAATGTCCTAACCTATGCATTTACTTTATGCAATGGATCTATTATGGTAAAATTTCCCAAATTTCACTCTTTGATGTTGTAAGTGTCTAAGCCTATGCATTTATTTTATGCAAAAAATCTATTATCGTGCAAGTTCCCCGAACTTCACACGTTGAGTATTGTGCAAGTTTTTTGAATTTCACACGTTGAGTATTGTGCAAGTTCCCCAAACTTACACAAATTCATATATTGTGCAAATTCTAAACTTCACTTTGTACAAGTTATCTATCCTTCTCATATTGTATTGAGTAGGTTATTGTTGAATCGAAAGTTGTTTACTTAATTGCTTGAACTTTATTTCCAAGCATGTTATTTAGTGGTTTAATTACTTATCAATTATTCCACATCGATATTATTGATATCCGCACTTAGTGCATTTGAGCTCGTACAGTCTTGGACTTGTACATTATTCAAGGTTCTAAATTTCTTGAACTATGTCAGTAAGAGTCTGAACCTTTGCTCGGTCAGACTAGTGTATGAAGGTTTCTTTAAAGCTATCCAAACCAATTAATGGTAAAGATTCTTAGACGGAACAGAACACCCCTCATATGTAGGAGTGTGCCCATGTATCTAATATATATGATACGAGTAAGCAGATATAAGTGTTATGCATATTCACGTTGTACCCGAGGCTGATCTCCTCGAGGTACTAAGTTTCTGTAGCCAGAAGCCAGTAATCCAAAAAGGGTCAATTAGCTATTGAACCCATTAGAAAGTTATAGTTCAAAGTCTACTCGACTATCAGTCATTCTAAAGGCAATTATTATCTTTGCTTTTAATAGTCAGATTATTGAATCTTTCAGATATTCATAGTGTTGAATCATGCAGGTTGTTGAACCTTACAGATATTCATATCGTTGAATCATACAGATATTCATAGTATTGAATCATACAGATTATTGAATCATTCTAACATTCATATTGTTTAATCTTTAAGATATTCATTTTGTTGAAATCATTGTCAGATATTTTTTCATTCATCATGATATATCCTTTATTGTTGTATTTAAACTTGCTGAGCAAACTTGTTGCACATTCTTGCAATATCATGACTTATATTGCAGTTAAGTCCGAGCCCTCAGGGAAGGACCAGGGTAAAGGAAAAATATAGGATGGTTTGCAAGGAGCAGACTTTGTATTTATGATTTGTTTAATTACTGTTAATGTAATATGAACCCTAATGTTTATTCTAGGGTATGTTTGTATTGATGTATTAAGATTATCGAATCTTGGGACTGGTAACACCTTTTGAATGAACGACATACGTTTATTAGATTCTGCATTTTAGTTATCGTATGTTACATAAAGGTGGATGTTAGTATTGTTTCGTGGCGACCGGACCGAGGTCAGAGGACCCGGATTCGGGGGTGTCACAATGGTTATCGAATACCATAGAATTGTTTTGGCACATTTATAACAAAGGAGTTATGGTGGTTGATTATTGAAAGGGTATTAACAATGAAGAAGTGGTGTGGAATATATTTGTTAAGAAAAAACTATACAATGGGAAATGGAGCAATTGGAAGATATAAAATAATTTGTTGGGCATGTTACTTTGCAGGATGACAAATTATTGTGGAAAAAAGATGAAAAAGTTTTTTTTCAGTGAAAAAGTGTCGACAAATTATGGAGCAGGGAGAGGATGAATTAAGTGCAGGGAAAGGATTCAAAGCATGAATTAAGGGGATACCATCTAAAGTATAGGTGTTCTTATGGTTAGTCTGTAATGATGCATTGTCAATGAAAGATGTCCTGTTCAGTCAATGAATATTAGAGGAGGGGCAGACAAATGTATGTTGTTGGTGTCATTATATGGGAGATAACATTTATCAATGATTATGTACTGCTACAATGCAAATGGGCTTAGTTAATTTGGTGCTATGTGCTTAAATGGGTGGGGATTACATGGGTACACTCTAGTTCAATGGATTCTGCACTCGGGCAATAGAGCTGCTACAATAAAAATATTTGTAGAAAACTTAATGTTTTATGTGCTGCAATCGTATGAAATGTATGGCTACAAAGGAACAAGACAGTGTTTGAAGGTGAGTATGTGTTTTGGAGAGTGATTGCTTATAAAGCAATTATAAGTGCAACTAAATGGTGGGTTGTTGCAGATTTTCTTTTATGCAGAAACAAGTAAAAATGGAAGTTGTTCGGATGGGGATTTACACTGTGTAGCAGTTTTTGAGTGTGAAATCATGTTCCTGATAAGAGTTTTTTTGGTGGAAAGAGGGGTGGCTTAAAGGTTTAATGATACCCAGCTCCAAAAAATGTTGTGACAGTACAAAGAAGGTATCATGTTAGGAAGAGATGCAGAATTTGCAGGTGTTTTGAACAGTAAAGCTCTAGAGGCAATGTAAGCATTTGCAAAGTGACTGGTGAATATCAAGGCTTATGAGCATAAGTGTTCTACGGTGCAATTAAGTGTGCAGAGGGTATGTAACAGTGCTTCAGTGGAATTGTGAAGTGCATATATTGGAAAAGAAACGCAGTGTTTTTGAGTTGTTCTCAATTTTGCTATGTATTTTCAGTTTATGATTTAAATTTATTGCAGAGATTTTGTATGGTTATGCTCATTTTCAAATGAAACAATTCGGGTCAAATTTCGAGTCGGAAACAAATCTTGAGTCAAATTTTAAGTCTGAATCAAATTCATCCAAATAAGGCATTAAGCCCATGTTTGTTTACTAGGATAACACTTGGGATTGGATTATTAATTCCAAGTCACTTGTTTGTTTTTAAAATTAGACTTGGGATTATTAGTCTCAGGATAACAAAATGACTTAAAATGAAGGATTATTTAATACCATGTCTAACCAGGTATTATAATCCCACTATGAGGGATTAAATTTTTTTGGACAAAACTAACCTTTAATATAAAGTTACTCGATTGATATTACAAACTAATGTTATTTCTACAAATGTACTTTATAAACAAACAAAACTGTATCCTTTGATTTACTGTTAACCAAATAATTTTTGTGGCATAGTAGGATTTGATCTACTTGTAGTTTACGTTTTTTAAAACTAAATCGTAAACGATTTATTGTTAACCACGCCACCCCACCCCCAGCCACCACCAGGGGCGGAGGGAGAGGGGGTTCCCGGGGTGTTCACGGACTCCTCTGTCGTCGAATTTTTTTTTATGTACTAGGTATGTGGGAAGGTCCAGCCTGAAATCCAGTAATGACGGGGGTCCGGAGTGCACTGGGAAGAAGAAGGAAGAGGAAGAAGAAAAAGAAAAAGAAATTAAAAAAATAGAAGTAAAATGACATCACAAGTACTCAATTGTTTCTTTATTTATACTTCTAATTATGTTTTTGAATATAGAAAAGTAAATTTATTTTATATTTTTTAGGTTGTTGACCGTATTAGTCAAGAGATGGAGAATTATTTCACTGAGACAAACACGGAATTGCTCTTGTGGATAGCATGTCTTGATCCTAAGAATTCGTTCTCCAATTTTAGTCTTCCAAAGTTAGTTCGACTTGCAGAATTATATCCACAAGACTTTTCAATGGATGATTGAATGGAGTTTAAAGAACAATTAAATATGTGAATTTCTGAAATGAGAGGAAATGCAAGATTTTCTAAATTAGAAGATGTCGGAGAACTTGCAACTAATATGGTTGAGGTGGGATTTCACACTACTTTTTATTTGGTATATCTTCTTATCAAGTTGGCTTTAGTTTTGCCTGTTGCGACTGCTAGTGTGAAATGAGTATTTTCTGCGATGATTATTGTTAAGACAGATTTGTGCAACAAGATGGGAGATGACTTTTTCACCGACTGTTTGGTGTGCTATGTCGAGAGAGATGTTTTTAGGCGCATTGATAATAAAGTGATTATCCAACATTTTCAGAACATGAGAGCTCGCAGGTTGGATTTACCGCCTTTACCGTCTGAACTCCGAAGAGAGACTCCGGCGTTCTAGTACCGTTATCGGTACAATAGTCAACAAATCTTAGTTGTATTTGTCATTATTTTTATTAAATTTGAACATAATATATTTTGAATTTTCTTCGGTATGTTTATATTTTGTGTTTCAATTTGTAATTGAATTTTTTTTTTTCGATTGAATTTGAGGAACTAATTGAAATGTTGAATTTCTTATGATTTAGGATTATGATTTTGTTAATTGTGAATTACTTGTGATTTAGGAATATAGAAAAAAAATCAACGAACTAAGAGGCCGTCGAAAAAAAAATTACATGCATAATCCGGACTCCCCTGCTGAAAATCTCTAGCTCCGCTATTGGCCGCCATCCACCCCCACCCCCACCCCCACCCCCACTACCACTAAAAATAAAATAATATTTTTTGATTATGTATACATACAGCCCCACCCCAACCCCTTCCCGCCCACCCCCACACCCACAACACCCACCCACACCCCACAAAAATTAAAAAAAATAATATTTATTGATTATATATACACCCCACCCCGCCCGTCCGCCCCCACCCCACCCCGCCCACCCACCCACCCACCCACCCCTACCCCCACCCCACAAAAATAATAAAAAAATATTTATTGATTATATATACACCCTACTCCATCCCACGCCCACCCCACCACGCCGCCCCCACCCCCCACCCCCACTCCCACTCCCACTCAAAAAAAAATATTTTTTAATTATGTATGCACCCCAACCCAACCTCACCACGCCACCTCCACACCTACCCCACCCTACACCACAAAAATTAAAAAAAATAATATTTATTGATTATATACACTCCCACCCCACCCCACTCCCGCCCCCTGTTGGGTTTGTACGAAATCGTGACGCAATCAAATTGCAAAAATTAGCGGAAGCATGGTATATCAGAGTTTAAAAAATTTATACAAAACCATTACCCGGATCATCCTTTATGCAAATTATTAATTTAAAACGATAAATAAGAAGTTATGGAATCATACCCTTGTAGAACGAAGCTTCCACAGGTACTAGTTCAACTCCTTGTTCTTCGTGATCTCCTTGAATTTCCGGGTTAGATTCCTTCCTTTGATCAACGTTAGCCACCCAAGTGTTTGGCCTCTAGGGGTGATCCACCAAGGAAGATGAATTATCAAGAAGGAGGGTGTTTGGCTTAACCTTAGTTTTCTATCCTCTATAGAAAAGGAGTACTCTCCAACAATTGGAATTGCATCATCTAATATCTATTATAAGACTTCTCTTATATAGACATTGGTCAACCCTTCTAATCCTATTAGACATGGGATTTCTTTTAATTAATTAAACTCCTTTAATTAATTTAGGCTTCCCACCACATGGGAATAATTAATTAAATTCATTTAATTAATTTATCTCCTAATCTTATTAGGAATAAATGAGAGTACTAAATATTAAATTAATTACTAAACTCCTTTAGAAATTAAAATAATAATAATTGTAATAATATTAATAAGACTCCTCTTATTAATTTATATTTAATATTTCCAAAATATTAAATAATAAACATTAAGCTATTTAATTTATTCTATCACCATAGATTAAATTAATTATACTTAATGCATTATTACGATTATGCCATTACCTTCTTAAATAATTATTCTTCCTTTTATGGTGTGACCCTTTAGGTTCTCCATATTAAACCGGTTGTGAATAAATCAATTAAAATAATTTTAATCTTATTTAAATAAATAAATTAAACTAATAATCTATTTAAATAAATAATATTTATTCTACAATAGGGATAAGCCTCCCTAGCGATCAACGACTTTCCAGATAATATAGATTTCGACATTAATCATAAAAGAACCTGTGAGTTAATAGTTACCATACAATTCAATCCTTCCACCATACAATGTCCCAATTAAATATAAGACATGGATTTACTGTCAAGTCTTATTTTATTTAATTATATGTATTTCGATTAGAAAATGCACAACTCCAAATAATGCAAATTAAAAACTCCTTTCTAATTTCATTTCACCTTGGCCAAGGATTCCTGGGTTGTCATTTAACGAATCACATAGGACATATCTCCCCTTTTACTAGAGGTGGTAGATTCTTTATTGATCATTCATTATCTCCATATGTAACTCATTATACCCAAGCATACCCTATATATGCCTTAAAAGGTCTTAAGGAATAAGTCAAAGTATAATTTGTTACATACAAGATACTATGATGATCTCAAGTCCAAGGATCACTTGTACTACTATCACATTAGGAATTCCTATTGACATGCGAGTAAAACTCCATTAGGTATTCCATAGCGAATCACGTTCAGTGAACTTATTCTTCAATAAGCACCTACATACTTGCTTTAGTGTCTCCACACAAATGATCATGAGATCAATCATCCTCATCCAATGAGCAAGCAACATATGTACCAATCTATCCGGATTTACTAATCCCCTTTTTAGTAATCCCACGATTGGGAACTATTTAAGTTTTAAAACTTTCTAAGAATTTAGATCTCATTAGCATGATCATCATCATGATTCTAAAAGCATTGCTTAAAACTATGAGTTATTTACATATTATAAAAACAGCAACATGTAGATAATTAAATGCCTTTAATAAATGAATATTTTTTTTAATAAATAAATAAGATTGTTTACAAAGTACGTGCTTTATCATCATACATGATTGGCTTGTATGCACACTACTATCAATCTCCCACTTGCACTAAAGCCAATCGCCATGGTATCTCATACCCATCTTCTCTAAGTGACGATCAAACTGCTGTTGTGTTAAAGCTTTAGTAAATGAATCTGCAATGTTGTCTTGAGAGTCTACACGCTCCAAGGTGACGTCTCCTCTTTCAATGATCTCCCTGATCAAATGAAATCGCCGCAACACGTGTTTAGATTTCTGATGAGACCTCGGTTCCTTAGCCTGTGCAACTGCTCCTGTGTTGTCACAGTAAATGGGAACTGCTTCTCCAATGCTAGGAACCACACCAAGTTCATTTATGAACTTCTTCATCCAAACAGCTTCCTTTGCAGCTTCACTTGCAGCTATATACTCTGCCTCTGTCACTGAATCAGCAACTGTTTGCTGCTTGGAACTCTTCCAACTCACTGCGCCTCCGTTCAAGGTAAAAATATACCCCGAAACAGATTTATTGTCATCTTGGTCCGTTCAAAAACTTGAGTCTGTGAAGCCCTCGAGTTTTAATTCAGACCCACCGTAGACAAGAAAAATATCCTTAGTCCTTCTCAAGTATTTTAGGATATTCTTCACTGCCTTCCAGTGCTCTTCTCCTGGATTCGACTGGTATCTGCTCATTACACTAAGTGAATGAGCAACATCCGGTCTAGTACATATCATACCGTACATGATAGATCCTATTGCAGAAGCATAAGGGATCTTACTCATTCGGTCTCTCTCCTCAGGTGTCTTTGGGGCCTATTTCTTGGAGAGATGTATTCCATGGCTCATCGGCATGAGTCCTCTTTTGAAATCTTCCATGCTAAATCTCTTTAGCATTGCATCAATGTACGTTCCTTGGGATAAACCAAGCATCCTTTTAGATCTATCTCTATAGATCTTTATCCCCAAAATATAGGATGCTTCTCCCAAGTCCTTCATGGAGAAGTGTTTAGATAACCAGATTTTAATTGATTGTAGCATAGGAATGTCATTCCCTATCAGTAATATATCATCAACATATAATACAAGGAATGAAACTGCGCTCCCACTAACCTTCTTGTACACACATGGTTCATCGTCATTTTTGATAAAATCAAACTCTTTGATTGTCTCATCAAAACGAATGTTCCATCTACGAGAAGCTTGCTTCAATCCATAAATGGATCGTTGCAGCTTACAGACTTGATTTATTCCAACCTTTGAAACAAATCCCTCTGGCTGTGTCATATACACATCCTCCTCAAGTTTCCCATTGAGGAAGGCCGTTTTCACGTCCATCTGCCAGATCTCATAGTCGTTATAAGCTGCAATCGCAAGCAAAATCCGAATGGACTTGAGCATAGCTACTGGTGAAAAGGTTTCATCATAATCAACTCCTTGTCTTTGTTTGAAACCTTTTGCAACCAATCGGGCCTTATAGGTCTCCACCTTGCCATCCGCTCCAGTCTTTCTTTTAAAGACCCATTTACACCCAATAGGCTTAATGCCTTCAGGTGGTGAAACCAAAGTCCATACTTTGTTTTCATACATGGAGTCCATTTCAGATTTCATGGCTTCAAGCCATTTCCCTGAGTCTTTATTACTCATGGCCTGTTCGTAATTCAATGGATCATCATCATTCATGATGCGTACCTCATCGTCATCCTCTACAACGAATCCATACCTCTCAGGTATCTTCGGTACTCTTCCAGATTTACGAACAGGGTGTGGTATAGTAGGTTCTTCTACTTGGTCAGGTACCTGACTTTGATCCGTGGTAATTTGTGGTTCTTGAGCTTCTTCAAGATATATCATACTCCCACTGACCCCTTCATGGATAAACTCCTTTTCCAAGAAGGCAGCATGTTTCGCAACAAACACCTTTTGATCAGTTGGATGATAGAAATAATACCCTACAGTTTCTTTAGGGTATCCCACAAATCTACACTTTTCGGATTTAGTTTGTAGCTTATCATGTTCAAACTTTTTGACATAAGCTGGACAACCCCAAGTCTTAACATGCTTAAGATTTGGTTTCCTCCCCTTCCACATCTCATATGGAGTCTTTGGGGCGGATTTGGTAGGTACCTTGTTAAGTAGGTATGCAGCCGTTTCTAGGGCATATCCCCAGAAGGAAATTGGAAGGTCGGTAAAACTCATCATGGATCGAACCATGTTTAACAGTGTTCGATTTCTCCTTTCAAATACTCCATTTAACTGTGGTGTACTTGGAGGAGTCCATTGTGAGATTATACCATTTTCTTTGAGACAATTGAGAAACTCACCGCTTAAGTATTCTCCGCCTCGATCTGATCGAAGTATCTTTATACTCTTGCCCGTTTGTTTCTCTACTTCACTTCTGAACTCTTTGAACTTTTCAAATGATTCTGACTTGTATTTCATTAAATACACATATCCAAATCTTGAGTGATCATCAGTGAAAGTAATAAAATAAGAATACCCACCCCGTGCACTTGTTGTCATAGGCCCACAAACGTCTGTGTGAATCAATGTCAACAACTCTGTAACTCTTTCTCCTCTTCCACTAAAAGGAGATTTAGTCATTTTACCCATGAGACAAGATTCACAAGTTGGATATGATTCATAATCGGATAGCTCGAGGAGCCCATCTTTATGCAACTTGGATAATCTTGTTTTATTGATATGACCGAGTCTACAGTGCCACATGTAGGTATAATTAATATCATCTCTTTTCCTTTTCTTAGTTTGTTCAATTTGAAATATATTTTCTTGTAAGTCAAGTGTATAAAGTCCATTTCGCAAATTTCCAATACCATATAAAACATCGTCTTTATAAATAGAACAACTATTGTTCTTTATAACAACGTTAAATCCTTCCATATCCAATACAGAAATTGAAATAATGTTTTTAATAATATTCGGAACATAATAACAATTATTAAGATAAATGGACTTGCCCGAAGGCATTGCTAAATAATAAGTTTCTACAGCTAATGCAGCAACCTTTGCTCCATTCCCTACTCGTAGGATCACCTCATCATTGTTCAGCTTTCTACTTCTGACCAGTCCCTTCACATTATTACATATGTGAGAACCACAGCCGGTATCCAATACCCAAGTAGAATTTTGACTTTCTGAAAAATTAATTTCAATCATGAACAAACCTTGATCGGAAGTCGAAGCTTCTCCAAGCTTCTTGTCTGCCAGAAACTTCTTGCAGTTTTTCTTCCAATGACCCGGCTCGTTGCAATGGAAGCACATTCCTTTGCTAGCTGGATCAGATTTCTTTTGTTCCTTTATGTTCACCTTGCCCTTGGTCATCCGAGATCGGAAGAGCTCCTTAGATATCTCATATCTAGCAGTCCTACTTTGTTCACCATACAACTCCTTGAGGTGAATCAACATAGTAGGAGCATCCATATTTTCTTGCTGACGCTGAAGCTCGTTATTCATGGATGCGAGCATGATGCATTGAGCTACAGATGCATCATCTTGCCACTTTACAATGGTGGCAATCTCTTCCTCAGAGGTTGTTTCTGGAACAGTTCCAGGGACATGTGAGTTTAGGACATAAGAAATCTTTTCAGCAGTGAGAACTATTCTCAGATTTCTTAGCCAGTCCGTATAATTCGGCCCGGTAAGCTTATTAGCATCAAGTATGCTTCGCAGTGAAATTAGTGATTTTGACATTTTTAAAATTCTGCATGTGAAAAACAACATTTTAGCAAACATTCATTTTATTAATTTTGCATACCAAAATAAATTTAGGTCTTTATTTTAAATTGGTATCTCCCACTATTTTTATCAAACTATATTACCCTCACTTATATAGTTCGGCAACATCTAATTAAAGATTTGCTAGTGAGAATAAGGATCCCATTTCAAATGTATATAACCTTGTGGATAGCACAACAAGCGATATATAAATAAATAGGTAGACAACTCTTGTCAATTACAACACTATATAACTCCTTTTATTTTGCCTCTTAAATCATAATGGTCAAGTGTGTGCACATCCGAACTAAAATGATTTAAGTTAAGTCCAGCCTAGCACTTCCATAAATTCAAAAAAGAAAAATGTTCGTCCTTGTGGATAGCACAACAAGACTAGATCGTTCAATTTTCTTGATAAGCATCAAATGTGATTAATTAACATCTTAAATACGCAATACTCGCCTTGTGGATAGCACAACAAGCTCATATTAAATATTTAATACTCTATTAATTTATCATGCTAGAAGGCGACGTTCGATATTCCAAATATCATTTGAACGCTTCGGACTTAATATTATTTCTTTGAGGGGTTTGTTATTATTTGTCTCATCTTGTTTAGCGCGCATGCACATATATATATAAAATACGCGTCATTTTATTAAACATGCGGAGCATGTTTGCATAAAATATAATATATATAATATTTAGCATGCAATATAGAATATTATATTCTACCCGGATTGATTATGGACTTTTATTCTAGTTTGGTTCACTAGAGCCACCAAGTGAACCAAAAGGTCAAACCTAGGAGTGCAAGAATTTAAATTTAAATATAACTATTACATTTAAACCCGGGCTCCATACAAACGGGTCTTCACGCGCTCCTTGCTCCTTGGTCTCCAATTTCTTCAAGATAATTCTAACTATTCTTATTACATTAAACTATTTAATTTAAAAAGAAACCTTGATCAACAGTCAAGGGGAAGTACATAGGAGGGAGATAGAATTTTACATCAAGAAAAAAAAATTAGAGAAGACGAGGTACGCATACCCCATTTAATAAAACCCATTCATTCAAGCATTCAACTAAAATAAAATCCAATCACATTGGTCAAATAGTCCATAATCAATCCACATTTATTTTCATACATATCACCATATATATCAATAAATAAATATTCATCTCATGAATTAAAATATTCCATATATATATGAGTATCATTTAATGGGCAATTTTAAATTGCATGAAATCCAATTTCAAGATTAAAATAAACTCTTTATTTTAATTATAAAATTATTTAGAATATAATATATAAATATATCATATTTATTTTTTAAAAAGAAGTCACCTTCTTTTATTAAAAGAGTCCTGCAGGTTTATTAAAAAAAATCCTTTCCTGATGGGTCACCTTCTTTTTGGAGTAAGAAAGAGACAACACCTTTTCTTTGCAGAATTCAAGATTAGCACCAAAAAAAAAATTGTGATTCGTCCCAAAAAAAGTCTTTTTTTTTTTTTTAAAATATAATTTTATACAATAAAATTATGCCCAATAAATTATTTTAAATACATACCCATATGTATATGAAATCAAAAATAAATTAATAATTGCATAAAGATTTGGCTCTGATGCCACTGTTGGGTTTGTACGAAATCGTGACGCAATCAAATTACAAAAATTAGCGGAAGCATGGTATATCAGAGTTTAAAAAATTTATACAAAACCATAACCCGGATCATCCTTTATGCAAATTATTAATTTAAAACGATAAATAAGAAGTTATGGAATCATACCCTTGTAGAACGAAGCTTCCACAGGTACTAGTTCAACTCCTTGTTCTTCGTGATCTCCTTGAATTTCCGGGTTAGATTCCTTCCTTTGATCAACGTTAGCCACCCAAGTGTTTGGCCTCTAGAGGTGATCCACCAAGGAAGATGAATTATCAAGAAGGAGGGTGTTTGGCTTAACCTTAGTTTTCTATCCTCTATAGAAAAGGAGTACTCTCCAACAATTGGAATTGCATCATCTAATATCTATTATAAGACTTCTCTTATATAGACATTGGTCAACCCTTCTAATCCTATTAGACATGGGATTTCTTTTAATTAATTAAACTCCTTTAATTAATTTAGGCTTCCCACCACATGGGAATAATTAATTAAATTCATTTAATTAATTTATCTCCTAATCTTATTAGGAATAAATGAGAGTACTAAATATTAAATTAATTACTAAACTCCTTTAGAAATTAAAATAATAATAATTGTAATAATATTAATAAGACTCCTCTTATTAATTTATATTTAATATTTCCAAAATATTAAATAATAAACATTAAGCTATTTAATTTATTATATCACCATAGATTAAATTAATTATACTTAATGCATTATTACGATTATGCCATTACCTTCTTAAATAATTATTCTTCCTTTTATGGTGTGACCCTTTAGGTTCTCCATATTAAACCGGTTGTGAATAAATCAATTAAAATAATTTTAATCTTATTTAAATAAATAAATTAAACTAATAATCTATTTAAATAAATAATATTTATTCTACAATAGGGATAAGCCTCCCTAGCGATCAACGACTTTCCAGATAATATAGATTTCGACATTAATCATAAAAGAACCTGTGAGTTAATAGTTACCATACAATTCAATCCTTCCACCATACAATGTCCCAATTAAATATAAGACATGGATTTACTGTCAAGTCTTATTTTATTTAATTATATGTATTTCGATTAGAAAATGCACAACTCCAAATAATGCAAATTAAAAACTCCTTTCTAATTTCATTTCACCTTGGCCAAGGATTCCTGGGTTGTCATTTAACGAATCACATAGGACATATCTCCCCTTTTACTAGAGGTGGTAGATTCTTTATTGATCATTCATTATCTCCATATGTAACTCATTATACCCAAGCATACCCTATATATGCCTTAAAAGGTCTTAAGGAATAAGTCAAAGTATAATTTGTTACATACAAGATACTATGATGATCTCAAGTCCAAGGATCACTTGTACTACTATCACATTAGGAATTCCTATTGACATGCGAGTAAAACTCCATTAGGTATTCCATAGCGAATCACGTTCAGTGAACTTATTCTTCAATAAGCACCTACATACTTGCTTTAGTGTCTCCACACAAATGATCATGAGATCAATCATCCTCATCCAATGAGCAAGCAACATATGTACCAATCTATCCGGATTTACTAATCCCCTTTTTAGTAATCCCACGATTGGGAACTATTTAAGTTTTAAAACTTTCTAAGAATTTAGATCTCATTAGCATGATCATCATCATGATTCTAAAAGCATTGCTTAAAACTATGGGTTATTTACATATTATAAAAACAGCAACATGTAGATAATTAAATGCCTTTAATAAATGAATATTTTTTTAATAAATAAATAAGATTGTTTACAAAGTACGTGCTTTATCATCATACATGATTGGCTTGTATGCACACTACTATCACCCCCGTCCCACCCCCACTCCCGCCCCCACCTCACCCCACCCACCCACTCGCCCCGCCCCGCCCCCCTACACAAATTAAAAAAATAATATTTAATGATTATGTATACATTCCCACCCCACCCACCTCTCAAAAAAATTAATATTTACTAAATATTATAACCACTTAATTAAAAGTTTTTATTTAATTTTGTATTATTTTTTGATGTATAAATAAGTTTAAATTATGTTATTATTGGTAAGGGTATAATAGTTCAAAAGATATTTTTAATCCAATCCATTAATTAATCCTGAAAAAAACAAACATAACATGAGATTATTTTAAATTATCCCATGAATAATCTCATAAAAAACAAACATGTGACTAGGATTATTTAATCCTAGGATTAATAGTCCTAGATTATAATCCCATGGATTATAATCCCGGGATTATAATTCTTGCAAACAAACATGGCCTAAATCACTTGCCCAATAATATATTCTCGGGTCATCTTAGCCCACCACAAGCTAACCGAAAAGGTCATGACTTGAAAGTAATATTAGTAACTTAATTTTTTATATAAATAAATTTTTCTCATATTGTTCGATGTGAGACTGAAGTGTTACCCTAAAACTTCTGGACGTGAGCTTTTTATGAGAAATAAATTTTTTTGCCTTTTGCAAAAAAGAAAAAAAAAAGGAACCAATCTCTTATCTTTTGTCCACCCAAAATATATCCATTATTTTCGAGAGGACACAAATTTGCCAATTTGATAGGGCCCACTTCATGAGATTGCATGCCGTCCAGCTAATAATCCACACCCATGTTTCAGAGTAAATAAATAAATAAATAATCCATACCCCATGTCTCTCCCTCTCCCACACTACTTTAAATAGCAAGTATTCCACGTACCACAGCATACCAGTGTCAATGTTGGTTTCCGCATGATCTATCCTCTTGTAGAAAAGTTTAAATGCCAGTGGTATTCTAATATATATATATATATATATATATTTCATATTATTTCACATGATGATAATGAAGTAAAATTATAAATAAACCCAACCAATCCCACAGATACAAGCTGTACAACCCCATGGCAGCTGCTATCAGAAATCAGAATGAATTTGGATTCTCTGTCCGTCTGTGTGTGAGTGTGTGGGTGTATACAACTTGTATATGTCCTAAAAGAAACAAATCAAAGTTAAAGATGCAAGTGGCTAAGACATTGACAATTTGACATAAATAAATGAAAAAAGTAAGTCGGAATTTATTTATTTTTAAAAAAAGGAAAAAGAAATTGCCGGTACAAAAATTTAATTTTAATTTTTAAACTATAAAGTAATATAAAATTTGAAAAATGTCCTACATTCATTCTTAATTGGTTGGGAATTATATATGCCTCCAATACTATACTTAGAGATACATATTTATTATTTTTAAAAATAAAATAAAATTGTTGTCATTGTAAAAATTCTCTTAATTTTGGAATTGAGGAAGTAAGGCTAACTAGCATTATATTATTATTATTTGAATAAATAAAATAACAGCAATGAAGACCTCATATGATTTTATTTGACTAATTGAGAATCTGAGGACTGAGATACTGACTTTATTTATATTAATTCATACAGCTAGCAGCTAGCGCACATGGTGATTTCAAGAACATTAATGAAAAGAATAAATTACACAGCATTAAAGAGAAATAAATATTATCTTATGATCAGATAAATACTACTACCCCAGTAAAAACAATTCATTGACATGCATGTATGTATATATATAATTATATATATGTAGATGCTTTATAATTGACAATTATATTCGATCAAAAATGAAAAGAATAGGAGCTAGTAATAAACTAGTATGCGTAAAATGTCAATAATTTACAGATGATCGTACTTCCACATTATGAAAAAAGAAATCAAATTAGAGAGAACGATTTTAATTGCTAGCTCCACAATTATAATTTTGGGAAATTAAAGAAAATCAATTCCCACGCCTTTTAATTACTCTCTCTTTCCTTTTCTCTGCTTCATTTCCCTTTTCCACAGTCCTGCTAGCTTGTAGATCTGCGACTGTAAGACCATTTATTTTGACTATTTCTTGAAATCTGGACTAAAAAGAATAAGAAAATACAATAGAGACTACAAGAATAATTAAATGAACAACCATGGAGCTGGAAATTTGAACAGAGGAAGAAGGAGGTGGAGGGCTATGATAGTAAAAAGGAAAGTACGGCACGATTGGGTTCGGAGGAGGTGGCGTTGGATAATTTCCGCCGGCCGGAGGGTAGTAGCTTCCGGTGGTTACAGGCGGGGAGTTACCGTAGCCGGGCTGAGAGGGTGGCGGAGGAGGGGAGTAGTAGTAGGTGCCGCCTCCGCCAGAGCTGGGAGGAGAGGGTGGTGGAGGGCAGATGTTTGAGGAGGATGCAGGAGGCGGCGGAGGGGAGGGTGTGGGTGGTGGTGGAGATGGGAGAACTGGGTTGTTGTTGTTGTTGTTGCATGGGTTGTCACAGGCGGCGCACATTGTGCATTCGATTTGGTACTTTGATCCTACCCAAGAATTACAAGTCACATTTCTTGAAAAGAGTAGTGGTATTATCAATACATTGAGAAATGAAAGTTTCAATCTTTGGGTCATTTCCTTTAGCCGATGTTTCAAGAGAACTTAGAGTCTGAGAGAGAGAGAGAGTTGGAGAGGGGGAGTAGGGGACAGTGGGGTAGTACCTGATATATAGTGTGGCTCTTATCTTTTAAAGAAGAAAAATTATTTATACATTCATATATTTTATGACTACCTTGTATCGTGAGTGAAATTTGTTAAAATAAAATAAATTAAGATCAAATTTTCTTTTAATTCCCCTTTATGTCTATGTATTCATATGCGTCAATATTTATTGTATATAATTTTAACAACGACTTTTTTGATGTTTTAAGTATTATCTGATCTTTCATTTCCAAGTGAGTCGTCCTTATCAAATAATTCATATTTATTTATAAAATTAATTATACAAAACTAAATAACTTAATAAAAAAGTGTGACATGAGATAATAAGTTTAGACTTATTCA
This sequence comes from Panax stipuleanatus, assembly GCA_020205555.1. NCBI lineage: Eukaryota > Viridiplantae > Streptophyta > Magnoliopsida > Apiales > Araliaceae > Panax > Panax stipuleanatus. The sequence goes on from JAINUT010000547.1 coordinate 30,858, forward strand.
AAATTTAAAATGTAAATACTTTTTACGGTAGTTGACAATTAGTACACCAATATAATGTATACAAAAGAAAATTGATATTTTTATATGATTTTTTTGATATTTTTACATAAAAATCGTTGCTATAAATTTTATAACGATTATACATCTATAACGACACTTTTTATATAAAAATATAAAAATATCATATAAAAATATCATTTTCTTATACAAAACTATTCTTACCACCCTAGGAGTAGAAGGAGAGCCATCTCTTTTCATTTTATATGTAGTATTTTCCTAGAGATGTTTTTTTATGTTGCAAGTTTCAAAAAGGTAACACCGGCACGTTTCACTTTGTGGTAAGTTATATTTATCAAGTCAAAGTAGTTGAAAGGGTAGTATAGGGATAGGATTCTTACTTCCAAGACTATAAACGAATTGTTGGATTCGAAAAAATACGAGTGAGACTCGGATTCGTTAATAATATAATGTAAATTTGAGCATTAAAAATAATTCGAATAAAAATATAAGTAAAATCTGAACAAGGTTATACTCAACTCGTGTAAGATTCAAACTATTCGATTTTTTTATTGTGATTCGATACATACTCGATTGATACAAATTCGATTAGATGCTCGATACATTCTCTTATAATATATATAAATTTAAATCAAATTAAGATAAGTAATTATTATTATTTTGTTTTATTTTTAATTTTACTTGTAATTTTATATTTGTAAAGTGTAATAGTAAATATATTTTTTCATTTCTAAGTAAAATAACAAATTCAATTTATAATTATATTTATCATAAAACTAGTTATTATATAGATACTCGAATTCGAGCTTGAATTTGAAGTTCGCGAGTAGTTTGAATATGATTCGATCCGAGTCAAATTGAATTCGAGTAATAAATATTCTAGTCGAGTTGAATTTGAGTAGAATTTTTTAAATACAATTTAAATTTAACACTTCGAATCGAATTCGAGTCGTTTACTGTTTGCTTCAATTCGATTCGTTTACCCCTAAATTGATTCATAATTTGTAATCAAATTGACTAAAGGGCCCTACCCCTACTATAGAATGATGCGTATCTAGCCACTGAAATTTTATAAGGGTGTGAATTGAAGAAGAATAAGGGCTTGACTAGATGCATAGTTGTTCACATGTGGACGAGTGTAATTTGCATTTGGTGATTTTGGCATGTAGCGTAGAGAGACGTAAAGGAGACGAAATGGCTAATTCTGTCTAGCCGTCGGCGCTTACATACTACTACCTCCGTTTTTAAAAAATTATCGTTTAAAATTTTAACACATAGATTAAGAAAGTTATTTATTATTAATAAATTTTATTTAAAATTTTATCACTATCCTTTTATAGAAAATTAAAAACTATCAATACAAGAAGAGAGAATTTATTGGGACAATGAAAGATGATAAGGGTAATATAAAAAAATAAATAATTTATTGTTCTAAGAAGTTGTAAACGACAAATATTTTAGAACAATTTTTTTTCTTCTAAAACGACAATCTTTTAGGAACGGAGAGAGTACTATACTAATAATACGTTTGGATTAAGGGAATTTAATAAAAGAATAAATGAAATAAAAATAATATATTTAATAATAATTTTAGAGGATAAAATATTTTAATAGAATAAAAATTTATTTTAATATATTTATTTAGTTATTTTTATTATGACACGCATTTTTGTAACTTTATTTCAAAAACTAAAATTCAATTGTGAATGATATGTGTTTAAATTATAGTTATAAATGTATTTGTAAGTAAATATATTTTATGGTGAATAGTTTAATCAAAAAAAGAGTATAGATATATCTTTATTGATGACAATTAGAATAATGATTCATGTGTTTGGACTTAATCCTAGCTCATTCTAATAAAATTAGACGTAATTGTTAAAGTATTTTAAGAGAAAAATAAATAATGCGTAATTATTGATTGAGTCAATTCACGAACAACTAAAACCGTTCAAATTAACTCCCATTGAACTCATGCAATAGTTGGTCATTGACTTGGATTATATATATGCATGCTACTAAATAGTGTTGATTAATTTGAAGAGTACTACTCTAGTAAATTAATGTACTAGCTAGGTTTAATTAGGAGTTTTCTTAAGGAAATTACTTTCAACATTTAAAGAAAAATAATTTGGTCACTTTAATTGTTATACAACTTAAATGGCATGATTATAGGAAAAGATATTTACTTGATGAGTATCAGACCAACCATCAGTATAACTTGCATTATTGCACATATGGGTGGTTGTATGTATGTAAAATGGGATACAATTACAAATTAATTAATGGACATTACGTAGTAGTGAAGTCATAGTTTCTTCAAGGTACGAGTAAGTAATCATGGTTGTGCTAAAATTGTAAAGAAGTTGCACAATTATAACTATGTAAGAGAACCATGAATCATGATCAATTACTAGTCATTTCCTATTTTCATTCTCCTTCAAAACGAATAAATAAAGCTAAAATAACTTCAGAAAAAATATATAAAAAAAACCCTAATTAACGCAGCAGAAACTCCAAAGCAACAACCATGGAGTCAAAGAGTGATGGATGTTTGATCCATGAATCATGATCTGTTGGATATTGGGTATCTAAATGGGTCACTCATGGAGGGTCCGATTCAATGGATTTGTTAACTGACTTCCCACACGACTTAACGTGGTGAGATCGTGAGGACGTGGGAAAGTGGTTCAACCACTCCCGTACGTATTAAATACCCATATTCGATCAATCAAATAACATACGATTCATTATTCAGTTGGCCAATACAGAGCGCTCCCATCACAAACCAAACCCAATTGTTACGAACTGTGAAATATAATTCTGTTTTCGATCGTAGTTCGGAGACGTCCGTTGGGCTTCAGCAACAGGAGATTTTCCGCATCAAAGGTTCAACCATGCTTCAAGGGTATGTCTTTGATCCTCCTATCATGTGTAAATATATGAATAGCATACATATAAAGTCCTTCATTGGTATCAGAGCCAGGTTTTAACGATCTCATGTATGCTATATAAGTTATATTTACACCCTATGTCATGATTGCATGTTTAAAAAGCTTGAAAACATCATTAATGGAAAAATTAGATACACTAAATATTAGGGGCTAATATTTCAGTATATTGTAGCCTAAACACAGTGTATATAATCTACATATTTTGGGTTTAATTGAATTTGTATTTTAAAATTAATTTTAAACCCTAGTTTACAAACAGATTTCTTTGAACAGCCATAACTTTTTCTGTGATTGTCCATTTTGAATGATTTTGGTATGTATGTGTAGTACTCGTTGTAAGCTTTCCAACGATATATTATGAGCCTAAATCGGAGTTATATGAACTGAGATATGACTTCACAAAGTTTTGGGTCGCAAAATGACATTTCTGTAAGTTTTTGTTGCCGGAGGTTGAAGGTGGGCTGACCCGCGCATCAGACCCAACCCAACACGCTGAACCGACCCGACCCGCTGTTCTGACCCATGCTGGCAGATTTTTCATATTTAATTTCCAAAAAATAATTTCTTAATTATTTTAATCGTGGAAATTAATTAATAAATAGTAATAATGATTATTAAATTCTAAAAAATTTACAAAAATTAATTATTAGCATGTAATTGCTGTTTCCATGGAATTTTGAATTATTGACTGTTTTTAATAATTTTGGTTAATTTTCTATCTATTGATTAATGGTTTATTAATTATGAAAATTAGCAAACTTATCATAAAATTCCAGAAAAATTACAGTGGCTATTTTATGATATTAGGTTACTGTTGTGATTTTTCAGATGGAAAATGACTGATTTTGATATTTTTGGTTAATTTCTAATTAATTATGCAATAGTTTATTAATTATGATAATTAGAATGATTATCAGAAAAATTCCAAAAAAATTATAGTAACATATTTATGATGATAAGCTACTGTTACAAAATATTTTTGGAAGAAATTAAAAGATTTGGATATATTTGGATAATTTTCATCTATTTATGCATGATTAATTAATTGTGATAATTAGCAAAATTATCAAAATAAATTCCAGAAAATTACAGTGATATTTTGTGATGTTAATATACTGTTGAAATTTTTTTGGATACATTTTAATGTTTTTATAGCATATTTGATTTATTAATTGAGTATTAATGTCTATTATTTAATTCCTTTTGTTAATATCGTTGGAATATTAATATGTGATGCTTGGAATTAAATTACTATGCTATAATTACAAGTATAACCCTATTCTTAGTGGGAGTGATTTAGGTTATAGTAATTTAATTAAATTATTCCCTGAATTACACATCTTGTGCGCTGAAAAATTAAATTTAAATAATTAGACATTTATACGGATTGTGATTCCTAAGCCTGGCGAAGTCTCCCTTCCATATTTATGTTTCATTATTTTTATGTTAATTTGATTCATGCAGCAAAGATATCTTATATACTGTGGTGAACATTGAATATCTCTAATAAATTCTCATATTTAAATCAAAGCAGAAAATGGCTTCAAAACACATTATCGCAGATCTTAACCAAGGAAACAAACTAGATGGAGATAAATATGACGTGTGGTGTAAGACCCCAACTTTTATGAATAAAGATTTAATTTTCTTTATATTATTTCGAAATAGTAAGGTGTTGATTTGATAAATATGAAAGTTATGGGTGAAATGTGCAAACATTTTTAAAATGAGCAAATGGTTAAAAAATATTCTTGTTGTCGGGGAATATTCGTTTGGTCGTGGAATATTCTTGTTGTCGGTGAATATTCGTACGACGGCGCAGCTATTTGTGGGCCCCCACAACGGAATAACTGTCGGATATAGAAAGCGACAGAAATAACTTTTTTTTACAAAATAACGGCGTGGTTGTTACCGTTAGTACTGTTGAAATACCCGGTGGTTAAAATACAGTGATACACGGTGTTGCATAGTAGCACACGGTATTGCACAGTATTTTAAATTATTGAGTCTTACGTGAGAAGCCATTACTCAATTATTGTTACAGTAATTACTGTTCAATATTTTATATTATTGACTCAATAATTGCTACGTTGATATTTTATATTATTGACTCAATAATTGTTACATTGATATTTTATTGACTCAATAATTGCTACGTTGCCATTTTATATGATTGATTCAATAATGGCTACAGTTGATATTTTGTAGTATTGATTCAATAATTGTCGTTGCACAGTATTTCACATTATCAACTCAATAATTCATATTATTTGAATAATATTATTAGATAGCATTATTGACAATGTCTATGAAAGTTCTGTCTAGGAGGGGTTATTTAATTGCGCGCCAATAAGGAGAAGTCCTTATCGGAAGGCCCCCTCTTTCCTAGGAACGACCTGATTGTTAATATTGTAGTTCTATAATATTATTTGTGAATAATTAATTATTGATTTATATGATAAGGAAATATTTATTTTGTGAATATTAAAGAAGGAATTGGCGCTGATGAGTTTTTATCAATATTTTGGTGTGAGAAATTATCTGTTTTTGGATTTCGGATAATTTATGTTTGGAATTTGAAAAAACTTTCTTCTGCAAAGTTGTAGAGAATTAAATTTCCTATAGAAGGACATCGAATTTGTATTTTTCTGACAAAGGGGCTATTTATTATGAATTATTGAAGTTTCAGAAAATAAATATTATTTAATGGGTGGGACCCACTTTTGTTGAAAAAAATTCTGAGTTTGGATAGCAGCCGGCGGCGGAGGAAAATTTTAAAAAATAATATTATTTTATTATTTTAGTCTCATTTGGCATCCTAAGCTTTTCCTATAAATAGGGTGCTTAGGTTAGAATTGAAAATCACACCAGAATCAGAAGTTTTCTCTCTCTATAATATCGAGCGTATTTTTGTGAGTATTTCAATACTTTGAGTATTACTATTCAGTACAAGCTTCCTTCGGTATTATATCCGATATTCCAGTCAGAGGTACTATCTTTTTGAGGTAAGAGATGTTATTTTCTTTCGTAAATGATATTATTCTTTTCAATATCATTATACAGAAATATTGTCATGGATTTTATGTTAAAATTCTTACTTTTTCCGTCGGGGTTACTATTCACGTATACGGCACTATTCACGGAAAAATTAAATTTTCTTCTATTTGTCCAAATTGCTTGTTAAGGTTACTATCTTTGATTGTATCCAAGTTTTGAGCTCTATTCTTGAATTTTGCTCTATAATTGATTATTACGAGGTATTTTTGAATTGGATATACTAAAATACGAATCCTTAGTCTTTGTCTTTTATCTCACTGGATTCATTTTTTATAAATATTTTTCATCATTCTCAGTCCTAAAAGGTGATGTAACTGAATATCTTTGGCCTGTAGAGCAAAGATGAATGATTACTTGATGAATATCTTTGGCCTGTAGAGCAAAGATGAATGATTACCTGATGAATATCTTTGGCCTGTAGTGCAAAGATGAATATTTGATTCGAGATGTATATTGATTGATGTTACAGGGATAAAATATTGATGATGGACTTTTAAATCATAGAAGATAGTAGACTTGATTCTCTGCTTAACTCTTCTAATGAATTGTTATTTCCGCTGTGAATATTGATCTAAGATTGGTTGTCCATTATATTTTATCTGATTTATTGAAGGCTAACGATAATTTATTTTCCATTATCTTAGTCATAATATTCTTTACTGAGCTAGTTGAGCTCACCCTTTTCATCTGTTGTCCTCTTCAGGAAATGAGAATGTTGCGGGAACTAGTCGGGGGACAGAGTGATGGTCTGAGTTAGAGCAGTAGTAGTCCTTACTATTTCTGATAAATAGTGTGATAATAATTGTAATGAGGACTTAGTTTGAATCTTAATATTTTCTACATATTTGTATTGAGACTCACAGTTGTGTGGTCGTATTTTGCACGAACGTATGATATAAAGTTTGTATTTGAATTCTGTACCATATATTTGGCGACTCAGAATGGGTTGGGTTGAATGGACATATTCTGGGGGCGTCACAGTTGGCACCGGAAAGTCAGGATGGTCTTGGAGGAGGAGCAAGAGGTTGAAGAAACCCTGCTGTCCAAGATGACAAAGCCGGAGGGTGAAGATGCAAAAGATCCGGTTAAGGTTGCAGCCTTCGAAAGTTGGCGCAAAAAAGGACCGTATCTCTCGCATAACGTTGCTGAGTTGCATGAACAATGACTTTCTGTTTGAGTATGAACAATACTCCACTGTACACGACATATGGGAGGCTCTCAAAACTAAGTTTGGTGGCACCTCGTTGACAAGGCTGAGGGAATTAGCCATAAGGTTCGATGGTTACAAAAAGAAAGACAACCACACTACACCTTCGAATCATGGCTAATATGATCCGGGAATTGAAAACTGGTGGTACTCAATTGTCAGACGAACAGCAGATTTCAGCAGTGGTTCGATCCCTTCCCGATAATTGGGAACATATGCGGGTCAACATGACTCATAACGAGAATATCAAGAATTTTGATGATATTCGTCGTCACTTGGAGCTCGAGACTGAGCGACTTGATGTTGTCAAGACCTCTAGGGCATATGTGGCTGAATCAAACTCTCGTAAAGGGTTCAAGCCCAGGAAGGGGAAGAAACCTGCTCATCCTACTGCACCTAGAGTGGCTGCGAGTGGGGGTGTTACCAAACGCAAACGAGGCAAACGAGGTTCTGGTAAGGACAAAAATAAAATGACATGCTACAACTGTGGCAAGGCGGGACACTTCGCTCGTGAATGCACTGAGCCGAAGAAGGTAATTCCTAGTCCTAATCTATCTATGTGCTTAGTATCAAGTACTATTTTTGTTGCTCATTCTCACCATATGTGGATTGTAGACTCTGGAGCAACGGACCACATAGCTAGAGACCGGAGTGGATTCGTGGAATACCGCACGCATTCCGGTTGGCAGAAAAGTATACATGGGAAACAATTCCGGTGTGGACGTGCTAGGCATTGGCACTTACAAACTGAAAATGCGAGAATGCTCAGCATTGATCCTTTATGATGTACTTTATGCACCGGATGTCCGGCAGAATTTATTTTCTGTTTTATCAGTACTTCGTTTAGGCTACTCTGTTAGTTTTGAGAATAATTCTGTAATAATTTTGCATGGGACGAATGTTTTTGGATATGATTTTATGATGAATGGTTTTATGATTTTGGATACTATTGATTCTAGCATTAATAGTAGTGATTCTTATTCCTTACTTGTTGAAAATGATCATGATGGTTCAATTCAATGGCATGCTAGATTAGGCCATATTGGACAAGATAAAATGGCCAGGTTAGCTCGAGCAGGTCTTTTAGGCCCACTCGCTAAGGTTAATCTACCCACATGTGAACATTGTTTGGCAGGAAAATCAACAAGAAAACCATTCGGTAAAGCCTCTAGGGCAAAGACACCATTGCAACTTATTCACTCAGACATCTGTGGCCCTATGAATGTAAAAGAAAGGCATGGACGTTCCTATTTTCTCACAATAATAGATGACTATACGCGCTTCGGGTACACCTTCTTGATCTCTCATAAGTCTGAGGCATTAGATTATTTTAGACGTTATTTGATTGAGGTCGAGAATCAGTTAGATAAAAGTGTTAAGGCACTTCGAACTGACCGAGGCCGCGAGTATCTGTCCGATCAGTTTAAAGAACTCTGTGAAAAAAAGGGATAATCAGGCAACTGACAATCCCTAGAACTCCGCAGCAACATGGTGTGGCAAAGAGGAGGAACCAGACATTATTAGACATGGTTAGGTCTATAATGGTGCAAGCCAATTTGCCTATCTCCTATTGGGGTGATGCATTATTGACTGCGACATATATACTTAATCGTGTGCCTTCGAAATCAGTTGAGTCCACCTCATATGAAATGTGGACCGGCAGAAAGCCCGAATTGGGCAGAATACGGCCTTGGGGATCAGCTGCTTACGTGCACAACACTTCTCATCAACATGGGAAGTTAGGCCCGAGGGGTAAGAAGTGTATCTTTGTAAGATACTCTGAACACTCCAAAGGCTATGTGCTTGTTGGAGAGCAGTCTGATGGGACTGTATCTGAGATAGAGTCACGAGATGCAGATTTTCTTGAGATGGATTTCCCTAATAGAGGTGATGTGAGCAAAGAGATGAACCTTTATGAGATGGATGAAGATTTAGGCGCCCCAACTCGTACAGTAGAAGTCGAAGAGGTTAATCCTCAAGCTCCTGTAGAAAGTGGGAGTGACATGCCTTCGAGTAGTTCTTATCCATCATTTGAAGAGTCTCTTGTTCCTCAAATGTGTAGAAGTCAAAGGGGTAACGTTTCACGTCGTCTTTTTGAGATTGAGAGGAATGCCTTTGTGGCTGATGCGCAGGACGATAAGGAACCTCGATCTTATCGAGCTGCTCTATCATCTGCTATGAAAGATAAGTGGATGATTGCAATGGAAGAAGAAATAGAGTCCATGAGGACTAATCAAGTCTGGGACTTGGTTAACCTTCCACCAGGGCGAAAGGCTATTGGGAACAAATGGGTTCTTAAAGTCAAACGCAAGGCAGATGGTTCCATTAAAAGGTACAAAGCTCGTCTTGTAGCCAAGGGCTATACCCAACAAGAGGGAATTGATTACGAGAAAACTTTCTCACCAGTTATGAGGTTTGCCTAAATTCGCCTCATCCTAGCGATTGTTGCGCATTTGGATTTGGAGTTATATCAAATGGACGTTAAGACAGCTTTTCTCAATGGAGATTTAGCTGAGGAGATATACATGGATCAGCCAGAGGGTTTCGTCATGGAAGGACAAAAGCACAAAGTATGACGTTCTATCTATGGTTTGAAATAGGCGTCCAGACAATGGCATCTGAGATTCCATCGAGCCATCATTAGTGATGGGTTTACGATGATCGAGGAAGACCATTGTGTATATATCAAACGGTCCAAAGATACATTCCTTATCTTATCTATGTATGTCGATGACATCCTACTAGCTGGGACCGATAAGGAGATGATTGTCGCCACCAAAGGGTGGCTGTCCTCTAACTTTGAGATGAAGGACATGGGGGAAATAGCTTACGTTCTTGGAGTTAAGGTCTATAGAGATTGCTCAAGAAAGCTTCTTGGCTTGTCTCAAGAGACTTACCTTAAGAAGGTTCTCGAGCAATTCCAAATGAACAACTGCAAACCCATAGACACTCCTATCGCTAAAAGCAACACTATTGGACCCGAACAATGCCCCACTTCTCTCGAAGAAATTAAGAAGATGTCCCATTATCCGTATGCCAATGCTATAGGAAAGCTAATGTATGCAGTTGTGTGTACTCGGCCTGATATAGCATATGCAGTCGGTTATCTCGTTCGGTATCAGTCAAACCCTGGGATTGCTCATTGGAAGGCAATTAAGAGGATCTTGCGATATTTGAAAGGTACTTTGGACTACATGTTGTGCTATGGAGGACCAGACCTGCGCTTGATTGGTTACTCCGATGCCAGTTGGGGAGGTAACCAGGGGATGCGCAAGTTAACCTCAACATATGCATTCTTGCTACATGGTGGTGCCATTACTTGGTGTAGCAAGAAACAGACTTGCGTTGCTCTTTCTACGATGGAGTCGGAGTTTGTAGCTTGTACGTCAGCTATTCAGGAAGCCATGTGGCTGAGGAGATTTTTCGAAGACCTTGGAGTCATCTATCATGCTTTGGATCTTGTGACTGTTTTCTGTGATAGCACGGCGGCCTTAGATTACACTAAGGACCCCAAGTATCACGGCAGGACGAAGCACATTGATTTGAGGATGAACTTCATCAGAGAGAACATAGCAAATAATGAAGTGATATTGAAATACATGCCCACTAGACTTATGGTAGCTGATCCTTTGACGAAGTCGATTCCTAAAGATGTTTTTTGTAGACATGTTAGTTCATTAGGGCTTCATAGGGTTTGATGTACTTTATTATTTCTTTGTAATCACTCATTACTTGGCTTGTATTAGAGATGTTCATTATTATTTTGAGATTATTTGTCATCTATGCGAGTTTCATTTGTTTCAACTTATGATTGTGTCCTTTTAGCGCATATGATAAATTTTAGATGTTCACACATTATATTATGCATATTGGATATGCACACACTAAATATATGTCAACAGGTTGATTGGCTCACTCACACGAGCAATCACCCTTGGCGCTTTGAAAAGCGAGCAAGGTTGAGATAGTTCATAGTTTGGCGCTTTGAGTAGCGAGCTGTTGATGCTTTAGATAACAATCAATTGGCACTTAGTAGCGAGCAAAATGGGCATGATGTCGCCTTAGCATGAGCCAAGATGAGGTTAACTTGGATTAACCGAATATAGTATGCCTCACCATCTATATTAACCTGTATTGATAGCTGGATACGAAATTTCAGGTTTGGCGCTTGGAAAGCGAGCAACCTGGAAATTCGAGTTAGGCGCTTATGAAGCGACTGAGCTAAGATCCGTACGGCATGACCATTGGACATATGCTCATATAGATGAGATTGTCTGCCGTGACATGATAACCGGACGCGATGTTTCAAATGTGGCGCTTAGATAAGCGAGCAATTTGAAATATTTAAAGGTCAGCACAACAAGGCTATATAATAGCATGTTGTGAGCGAGTTACATGTGTTTAGCGACCACGTAAGGGAGGTGAGAGAATGAATCCCTGTTTTCTCACCGTGTGAGTCCTGTAGGACAAGTTTTGTTTTTACATAAAGTGCTCTTTGTGATCTTTGACTATACTGCAAAGACATGAATTAATGTTGTTACTTTGATTTTGATTCCTAAGGTCAGGATTGATGAGACTATAAAGACCAATTCTGGGAAAGCAGTTGATTCATTTTTTAGTAGTATTAGGGCAAAGGGAAAACAATTTGATTTCACCTCGTTCTGCACTTATTGTCGACAACTATAGCGCTTTGATAGCGATATAGTAATAAGTGAGATACGAAATGGACTTGGGCCCAAAGGTGGTTAAGTAAGGCTCTCTAAGGGATTAGAGATACTTAATCTAGTAAAAATTCAAATGTGTCTGGGGTACTCTGAGTTTATGGATTGTAGCCTCTACGTGAACTAATTAAGTTTAATGTGAGAGCTCCCGTAATGCTTTTCTTAAAAAGGGTAGATGGCTCTATGTTGGCCTTAACGGGTTTGATATAGAGCTCCCGCATTTCAGGTGAACTCAGCGGTCGCACGGTTCGGCAGTTAGAGGTTTACATGTTTTGGTTCGAGCTGATTTTGACAGATATGAGGATTACATCGTCCCCGCCATGGGCGAGTGGGAGATGTTGGATATTGGGTATCCAAATGGGTCACCCATGGAGGGTCCGACCCAATTGATTTGTTAACAGACCTCCCACACGACTTAACGTGGTGAGATCGTGAGGACGTGGGGACGTGGTTCAACCACTCCCGTACTTATTAAATACCCATATTCGATCAATCAATTAACATACGATTCATTATTCAGTTGGCCAATACAGAACGCTCCCATCACAGACCAAACCTAATTGTTACGAACTGTGAAATATAATTCTGTTCTCGATCGTAGTTCGGAGACGTCCGTTGGGCTTTAGTAACAGGAGATTTTCCGCATCAAAGGTTCAACCACACTTCAAGGGTATGTCTTTGATCCTCCTATCATGTGTAAATATGAATAGCATACATATAAAGTCCTTCATGATCAATAAGGAATTAAATTAGGGTCTCAAAACCAAAACTCCATCCAACTCCAACGTGAATCAAACATGCTCCATCATCTGCACCCACCCACAAAGCCCATGCCTCAAAACCCACCCAATCTACAAAATCTATTGGGAAAAAAAAATTAAAAATATTTGCCAAGAGAGGGGTTGAAACTGAGGCGCAGACAAAAATTAATACCAAACATGTTAGACCAAATATATCCACTTCTCTCTTGGGAAGAACAGGCAAGTTTTGGAGTTGCGTGCGCGTATACGAAATACTAATATATATTTTTGCAACTCAACTTATCCTAAAAACTATTAGGGTTTAGACTTATTCGTGTATATTAATCATCGACTTCCATCAAAAATTAAACAGCATCTTCTTTTCAATGATCGCGGATCACCATTTCTCGAAAGCAATTCTTAGCTAACTCATTTAAAATTCAACCTCACATATACACGACACTAACATACATATTTCGAACTCAACAAAAGCTTAAACCATTAAATCTTAGACCATTCATGCATATTAATCTTTCACTTTCTCCTCCTCTGTTGTCGTGGTTCTTCCTTTTTCGGCCCAAATTTATCAGTTGCTTGCTCTTTCTTGGCAGTGGTACTACTACTACTATCCTCCATTGAAGGAGGAGGTGTACCTTCTGACCAAACAGCTTGGCACAAACATAACAAATGAACAGAAAGCTTCGGACTTAGAAAAGCATATATATATATATATATATCATGGACCGTCTCGTTTCTTGCGGGATTCCATGGTCAGAATTAAAAAGATTCGCCCAAATTGATTTTAGTGTTGTAAAGATAAATGACTTGAGAGAGAAGGAGCTAAGAAGAAAATGTTAAAAGACTTCATTACCCTTATTTTCCACATAAATTAGATGAATAAACTAACATGACTTCTCAAATTTAAATTTGTCCTTCTATTTAAAAAAATAAAATAAAAATAAACTTATCAAATTATTACAGTTTAATTTTTTTTTTAATTATAATTTATCAAACTCTCAGATATGCTTAACAGTAAGTAGAATCAGAGATACATTGCCATCCCTTTTGTGAAATATAATGAAATCTGTACATAAAAAAAATACTACTTTTGTTATTAATTAGAGTAAAGAGAGACTCCTCCACTTTGGAGTTCCCCCACAAAACATGTCAAAGATTTGTGTCCACAACCAACACACATTCAATAGTAGCACTAAAATAAGTTTGTTGCTAGTTCCTCCTACCTAAGCAGTCAAAATTTTTGCATAACATGCTTTTGGCATCTCATGAAACTTTTATCATACAAATTTTCCTTCCCCCCCCCCCCCCCCCCCCCCCCACATCTTCCCATGTAATTCATCCTTCTGAGTTTCTTGAACCTAAAATGAACAAGCAAAACAAACTATTCGCATCAGAAAGATTTATGTGAAATATCAACATCCTTTACTTGGCAGTTGAGAGTTGGCCTTGAATAAAAAAACAGTTGGGAATTTGGCAGTTTGATTGCAGCGCAGGCAGACGTTTAACTCAGGCTCCCCTATGTACAAACCAGAAACTGCAAACATTCAAAACGAGGTGTGCTAAACAGGAAGATTATCCAAAGAATACCCGTCAAAGCCAAACTCATTTTCAATCCCTCCAATGCCTTCTTGCTGCTAAGTATAAGAAGAGGCAAAATATGAGATCAGTAAAATAAAGGTTTTCTTTAATTGGGATCAAGATGCAACTTTCTAAAAACCAAGCAAGGGGAAAGAAGAAGACTGACCTGCTTGAGAAGTGCTGACATGAGGTCCTCCTGACCATATTGTTCAGGCAATAGAGTATTCTGGTAGCTCCCTTCGTGGAGCCTTTCAGCCTTGACCCTTGGTGAATTATTAGTGAAATAAGCATTAAGCTGTTGACCAATGTTTGGCGTATTCCTGTGTCCACTTTCTTCCCCTACTGAGAACATTCCCTTGCCAAGAGATGAATTTCTGTTGTGCCCAGTCGTTTGGCCAATCGACGAAAAGCCTTGTTGAACTAAAACTGATGGGGAAGCATCAAGGCTTCCTTGAATATTTGCATGCTGGGAGGCGTCAAAGGTCAATCCTACATTATGTAAACCCCAATCTGGAGATTTGTGCTGATGCAAATCATTAAAAATATCATAACTTGGACCTCCTCTGGATCCTTTCATTTCCACGCAGGCCTGTTCTTGGATCACCCCTTTAGATGCCAGAGATGAAATTCCTGAATTGCCCCCAAGAGGAAAACTATTCCCCGACATATCTGTGTTGTGGTTCACTGAGAAATCTACCATTGAAGAGGCTTGAGAAACTTGATTGTATACTGGTCCCCTAACATTGTCAACTAATCCATTTTGTGCCAAAACTCCACTTGTAATCCCATTTGATAAAATAGGCTGCCCTACGGATGATGGAAGCCTCGAGACATAACTACCAATAGTGTCGTTATGTATTGGAGCCCTTGACTGTGGTTGAGCCATCTGTGCCAATAACGAGTTACTCTGGCTTCCATGGGAGTTGACTTGCATATTCATGCCCCCAAATGAATGTGCAGTTTGATGCAAACTGGCAAGCTGCTTGGGTTCCATATTTGTAGGGATACCATGAAGGAAGTTCATTTGCTTACTGTTATTGGTCAGTTGTGGCTGTTGCCCCTCTCCAAAACATAATTTCGGAGTTTCAAAGCTAAATATGTTTGTTTGATCAACTAGGGGAGATATGGCAGATTTTGTGGTAGACCTTCCAAGTGCTCCAAGTGCTGCTGCTTGGAGTGTCGCAAGACTCTGTGCTGGGAGTTGACCAGTGGCGGCATACGTTTGCAGATCAAGGTCATTGAGCGAAGATATGGACCCAAATGTTGCATCTGGGGTCCCCATGAAAGAGCTATTAAGTCCACCCTGGTGTTGTCCACTAAGTCTTCGAAGATATAGACGATATTTCTGCACCAAATGACCATTGTTGTGAGGGCTTTCTAATGCAGGGTGAGGAAGAAAGTTCTAGATTGCAGAAGATACAAAGAACAGCCACAATCACAAAGGAGAAAAAATGTCTAATGATAGCTTCTTTTACTATCAAAATTGCTGTTTATGAAAAAATCTTAAAAAAGAAACTAGAATTTACCTGAAGGTGACTAGCTACATTTTCTCTCGTGAGTCCAGGTACATTCATCAGCTCGAGAATTTTCTTTGGAACAGCTTCTGTATACGTAAAAGTCAAAACATAAGGAAACAAAAAATATATATTGAATTAAACAAGCATTTGTAATTCATGAGCATAACCAAATAGTATATAATAAAACAGCCACAAATAAGTTAACATTTTGTATAACTTAGAAACGAATGACTTACCAATATTAAGCAATACTAAATATATATTCTTATAGCAGGCAGCATTTCATATCTTACATAACTCGAGTTCACCTAGGAGTCAGTTTAAAATGAAACTAAAATATGATGTTACCAAGGTAGGCATTGACATAGAAAAAATTCTCTATTCTCTACGGCCTCAAATGGGTGTCTCGTCAAGGACCAACCACTCTTTAGTAGTCCGAGAAAAAAACTTTTAAAATCATGATTCTACACAATGGAGGAATTGTGCTATTGGTACCAAAAGGATTAAAGATGAATCTTATTGGTCTTTGTACTCGTCACTTCTAAGTAAAGGTATGAAAATTGTAATAAGGATCGACTAGTTTAGAAAGAGATATCGAGTCTTCTGTACCTCCATAATGTATCAGGGAAACAAAACCTAACCGCAAAGCATAATTTGGTAAACCATACAAGGAAGAATTGAAGAAATATATAAAGAGGTTGGCAAAAAGGTTCGTACTGTCAATCCCAAGTTGATTAGCGGCTGCCACAAACTGTTGATGAAGCTCAACTGACCAAACAACCCGCGGTTTCTTTAACGAAGATGTATCATCCCTATCTTCTGCTTCATCTTCCTCATCTTTCTTTCTCTTCGAGTTTCTCCAATTGCTCTCATTTGCTGAAGACGAGTAATCAGCATCTTCAGACAGCTTTTGTTGCCGATTTCCATCGTCCACGCTTCCTGATTGCTCCAAGTCCTTCCACTCATGTTTTCTTTTGCGTACTACATGCTGCCATATGTTCTTCAGTGCCTCTATACGAACCGGTTTAATCAGATAATCACATGCACCATGAGTTACACCCTTCATCACAACATTTTTACTATCATCCGCAGACATCACTGTTTAGTAAAAATAAAATAAAAAATATGATCATATTTCAAATTAACACCAATTCAATGCAAAACATCAGGTATTAATGAAAAGTCAATACAATCCAGAAGAAAGGAAACAGGCTGCCAAGTGCTTACTGATAACAGGCAGGTCCATCTCCAGCCCAATGTGCTCAAGAAGTTTGAACCCATCCATGTCAGGCATGTGAACGTCGCTTATAACAACATCAAATCCATTTTTGTTTTCCCGCAGTAGGGATAATGCAACCTCAGCTCGATTGCATTTGGTAGCTGAAACCCCATAAAAAAGAATCGGATCAATTACCAAGGAGATGCTTGTATCTGGACTTATTCTTTTAGAAAAAATATAAATGATAGTAGATAAATGTATTTGGATTTAAAGCATCCACCCAGGAAAACGGGGGGGGGGGGGGGGGGGGGGGGGGGGGGGGGAAGAACTATCTTGTCCACAGGACCACAGGCACAAATCAAAACACTACTAGGTTCCAGAAATTTCAATAAAAACACCAAAAGTAAATATTCTAAGAACTATAGATGTATTTAAATCTACATATAAATTTTCTTATGCGTAACCATATCCAAAGAATATGTGTAAAATGAAAGTCAATGACAATATTACATCCAAATCTCAAAGTTCTCACTTTTATTTATTTGCTACCATAGATTCCTAATCTCTTCAGAAAATCTTAAAACTAAACGGATGAACTCGAGAAATGGCCTATAATATGAATATATAAGGATACCATCTACTTCATACCCAGGGTTGAGAAATAAAGTTTTGATCTTTTAATACAAAACAACATAAACTGGGAGAAACCCAAACAAATTAACTCGTTTTGCAAATTTCAGTTCACAAAGTTAAAAGCACACACATACTAGTATTTGTGTGTGTATATATATATATATGTACCTTCATAACGGCAAGTTCGAAGCATTTTCTCTAAGATCATAAGACAAGTGGGGTCGTCATCCACAACAAGTACCCGGAGACCCGCCGGAAATTGGTCGGAAATCCCATCGGCGCCGGATTTCCGTGAAACATTTGAACTCGGCATGGACCCAGATTTGGTACCTTGACCTCCACCCAGATTCATTTCTTCAAAAATTCAACTCAATCCAACATATCTATAAAGATCAACAGAACCCCAGAAATGGAGAGATAATAAACATGCACAACAGAATAATTAAGACCCAATTCAAGAAAACGCAAGAAAGAAATACCCGGAATCTGTTTAGAGAGAGTTTATATAAAACTTTTTTGATTCTTGGAGAGAGAAAAGAAGATAGTAATTTTATATATTTGTGTGGTTTATGTATGTCAGATTGAAGACATGGTTGTGCACTTGGACTCTTGGAGGAGTTCAATCTCTGGACTTTGTGCAATTTTATTTTATTATTGTTTTGCAATGGTTTTTCTTTTAATTTTTGTTTCTTTATTAGTGGGTCTCCCGTCGAGCGTGGATCCAGCTCATGTATGAACTGACTAACCCCACCCTAGCCGAAAGCATATTTCATACTACTTCCGTTTTAAAATTAAACAAACTAAATTTTAAATTGATATAATTTTATTAATTTCTTAGAAAATGTACAATAAATTTTATTATTTTTATTTTTATTAATTTCACAATAATTATAATTATTTGTGCTTTAATTTTTAATTAAATAGGTTTATATTTAATTTTAATTTTAAAATTTTTAAATTAAATTAAATAAGTCACATATATCTCTATTTTTGATGGCTAATCTTTTAATAAAAGAAGTTTACTTCATAAAATATAAAAATTTTAAAGATATACATTATTTTTTTTAAAGTATTGAATTTTTAGCAATGACATGATAATATAATTGTGAATTATAGATTTGAGGACCAAGCATCTTATACTAAAATTAAGAAAAATAGGATTATTATTAATTTTTCATCAAAAACAAATAGTTATAAATCAATCACGATTAGTTTTGAATTTATTTGTGACGGTGAAATGTTTTTCACTATTATTTTTATTGGAGAAGTAAAAGGAAAAAGGAACTCAAAACGTAAAAAATTAAGAAAAATATGGCTCTTTTGCGGATCATGCATTGCTCTCACGAGCACTTATCCATTACTCCATATAATTTCAAATGGCCTCCATTAAGTTAATAATAATTAGTTGTAAGACACGTGATAAGTTGATATGGTTACTATATAAACAAATCAAAAATTCTCCCAATTGGGCAATTTGCCATCTTATTCGCACTACGATGCAAATCCCTTAAGAAATGCAACATAATAAGAGTCCTTCTATGGGACATGGGAATTGGACATGAAAATTAAATATTTTTTATTTTTTTTGTTGTGACTTTTAAAAAATATGTACTCCCTCTGTCTCAAAATAACTGTTCAGTTTTGATTTTTTTTAGTCAAATTAATTATTTTTAAAATTAATAATTAAGCATGTATAAATATATTTTTAACATTATAAAAATTGGTATTAGTAGTAAATTGTATATACTTTTTTTGTTATAATCTCTGCATTTATATTCTGGCAAAAATGGTACAAAAAATAGTTTTAAAAAATAGTCAATTTGACTTTAAAAAGTCAAAATTAAACAGTTATTTTGGGACGGAGGAAGTAGTATTTATTCCAACTTGAATTTTTACAAAAAAATATATATATTTTAGGTGTAATTTGGATACATATACAACAACAGTGTTGTACAGTTTGTACAACACTGTTCTTGTATATGTATTCAAATTACACCTAAAATACTTTTTTTTATAAAAATTTCAGTTAGAATAAATACTATACATTTTTTAAGAGTCACAACAAAAACCAAATAAAAAATTAAAAAAAATTAGAAATGTCCAATTTTCACGTCTACCAAGACTTATTGACATAATAACAAGTATAGGTGGATAGTCGAATTGGACATGCAACTTAGATATTGTAAATTTTATTTTTTATTTTTTGTTTTTGTTGTGACTCCCAAAAAAGGTATAGTATTTATTCCAACTGAAAGTTTTATAAAAAAAAATATTTTGGGTGTAATATGGATACATCTACAAGAACAATGACTGTACAACATTATTCTTGTATATGTATTCAAATTACACCCAAAACATTTTTTTTATATAAAAATTTTAGTTAAAATAAATACTATACATTTTTTGAGAGTCACAAGCAAAACAAAAAATAAAAATCACAATGTTCAATTTCCATGTCCAATTCAACTGTCCCCGTATAAGGACTCTAATAATAATGATAATAAATGTTGCCGACAGCTCTAACAATACTTTATGTGCATTATTAAGATCCAATCTAGCTCATAAAAATATGCATTCTAATATGCTTCCAATAGAAATGTCGAAGTTGAATTGCGATACGTAAAACTTTAATGTTATGTTTTGATTAAAGAAATAAAATTAATGAAGGAATAAAATAAAAAAAGAAATGGAACAGAGATTAGATTGAATTGGTTTATTTCATTTCATTTTATTTTTGACTGAAATGACTTACTCCATACCTTCGCCCTCAAAAAATAAAAGTCACAAATTAGTAGGAATGAAAATAATTCATTCTATTTCAATAGAACAACCAAACACAAGTTTTTTCATTCTATATGAACGGGTCATTCCATTCTCACATTCATTATTTCAATCCAAATGTAACACAAGTGATAATATAGAATAATAATATGCTGTCTCTTTTTAATTCTTTTTTACATCGTGTATTCACATACGTTGATATTTACTCATAATTATATAAATTTATGCTCATGTGTAACGGGACTCAAAAAAATAATAAAAATATACACATTCAAGACATCAAATGTAACAGTACACACAAGTCTCTCTTTTTATTGTGTAAAATTATAAGTTTGAGTCTATTATTAACTTTTTCATGTATCTCTCTTTTCGGTTAAAGCAGTTAACCTGAATTTTTATTTTTATTTTTATTTTTATTTTTGCCCTAACTTCCCCACACATACTTGACTAAGTGAAGACATTATATTGCTTATTATGTCTGCAAGAATTCAAAAAAATAAAATAAAATCTCGACTAATCATTGGTTACAGGCTATAAATTAGAAAGTAGCACAAAAGTGAAGTGTTCCTCACTCACTAAATATAGATTGAAATCGGAACTCATTCTGTATAGAAAGTGTCACAAATGTGAAATGTGCCTCACTAAATATAAATTGAAATCACAACTCATTCTGATTGCCTGCTCTGCTTATTATAGCAACTAGTAATTGAATCCGTGCGATGCACGAAAATTAAAATTAAATTATTTCACTTGACTAATAAGATAAGCAAAATAATTGAATATAAAAATCTTTTAGAGTATCAAATTAAAATACATTATTCATTTTATTTCATTTTTTAAGATTTTATAAATCGTTCCGACCATCCAAACATGGATCAAGTAATATAAATATTTTTCAATATCATTAACGGAAACATGTTACTACTTTAGTTTGTATTTAACAAAATAAATATTGGCTAATAGTGTTTCAGAACTAAAAAAGACTAATACTGATCCATTCCTATTGATATAGATTATATGGATAACAAAGTTAATTCCACATTTTGTTCCAATACCTACCAAAGTATAATTTCTTCTAGCTATCCAAACATGGATCAAGAAGTATAAATATTCTCTAAGATAATTAAAGGAAATATATATAATACTATTTTAGTTTATACTTAAAAATTAAATATTCGCTAATTATGCTTTAAAACCCAAAAAGAGTAATATTGATCCATTCCTGTTGATAAAGAATATGTTCTGAATTATTAAAGTAATCATATGTTAACTCAAGTGTAAATATAATTTCTGTTAGCTCACTACTTTCTATTTTATGCCACAACAAAATAGGCAAAGATGGCAGGTCTTCCTAACAACAATATTTCTTTCAGTGGTTTTGGATATGGCTGAGTAGTTTTCTAAAACTGTTCAGATGTTATATATTGTAATAATCAATAATAAAATCAAATCTAACAACGCAATGACAAATTATAATACAGAAACAAACATAGATCAAATTATCAAGAATTTTAAATCCCAATTTATTTCTGCACATACATAATATATATATATATATATATATATACACACACACACACACACACGCACACACACACAAATTAGAGAAAGAAGAGAGAAATTAGTACCGATAAAAAATAGATGAAGACTTGAATATATAAATTGAATAAAGAAAAGAATATCTACTTTTATCTTCAAATTGGAAACCAAGAAGGCAGCCGAGATGTTAGGCCAAAATAAGAGTTTGGATATTAGTGTGTAGTGGAAATAATGAAATGATATGGATTATTCTGTGGGGGGCGAAAATGACAAATTAGTACGTACCACAAAGCACAAATATAATCTCACATCACAAATGGGCCTTAGTCCTTACAATATTTTTTACTATCTGAAAAATATGTAAGATTTATTGTTTTATAATTTTGTATAAATCATAACAATTTTAAGTTTAAAATTATCTCAAATTGACTTTTAAAAGTCATTAATAATTTAACAATGTATAACGGATGGAGTATACATACAAAAGAAAAGATTAGATATAATATTGACTTTTTAAGGTATGTTTAAGATATGTCTTTAATATGGAATTAATTTAATTTTAGATGTAATAATTATAAAGATTAACTATCAAAATATTATATTAAATATAAAATTTATTGTTTTCAATAATTAAATGAATCTCACTAATTAAAAATATCTTAAATTGACATTTGAAAGTCACAGTTATCATACTATATATTTTGAAAAGAAAAAAAATACAATACAAACAAAGAAATATAATAATTATAAACTAATTATAAAGTATTACTCCACTAATTAAAAGGACAATCCCCTCCTATCAAATGTCTTGTCTACCGAAGTTGCAAACTATTGCTATCAATGGTATTTAATGATTCAGATTCTTATAAGTACTACTTATTTATTAGAAGAAGCACGCCTTACCTTAATTAGGATTCTCTCCATTTCATGGTTCAGATTTAAAATGTATTGAAATGTGATGTCATGCTGATAGAAGAGAGAGTGATAATGAGAAATATACAAAGAATGAACACAAATAAAGCACAAAGAATAAAGAAAAAAAAATAAACACAAACCAAGTGTTCGGACACATTATATACAAAGGCATACACAATATTGATATTTTAACTCAAAAAAATACACAATATTGATACATAAAATTAAATTTATTTATGTATAATTAAGCATAATACACTTGAGATTACTTTCAGATATTTTAGAGTAGACAACTGTGATGTCAATTTTTAAATATCTCATTGGCCATAAAAATAATTCAAAACAAAGTTTTGTCTATCCAGTCATATACAAAAGCTCTAGCATATAATTAATATTTTTATGGATAATAACATGAATCAAAACATAATGCAAAAATACAGCACATAGAACTCCTAATAAGAATTCTCCAGAACTCCTAATATGAAAACAAAAAAGATATACACTATGATTCAATTATTCCATACACTAACCATGTAGCTATAAATTTTGTTACCATCAACAAATCAATCATTATTCAAAGAAGTAAAAAATATAACCATAATATAAAAACTACCTCAATTGATCAAAAAGATTCGTTACAATCATTATGCATCAAAAGATTCATTACAACCAAAAGAAGCTCAAAACAAATAGTTATTCACCATTAAGATAAACACAAAAAAATAAACACATAAAAATCCCATAACTGTAGCTCGAAATTCATTCTGATTACTTCTTTTTAATTTTAATATTCTTCCTCATCTTGTTGGTTGAAAGCTGTGACTGAAGATCATCACTCAGATCATTTAATTCCACAATTTTATTACTAAAAATTCTTTTTGAAGATGTTTTTTTTGGGAGATACCATCTGTCTCATCAAAAAAAGAATCCTGATATATTCAAAAAAAGAAGATGAATGATCATATAAGAATAAAAGCTTTTTATAATAAGAATAAAAACTATGTAGCATAGAAGTAATAAAAAATAATAGTTCTAATGAAAAAATAATAGTCATATTATTCAAAACTCAACCTTGTTTATGACATCAATTTTTTGATTACGTTCAATACAATTTGTTAGCTCCTGAAATAACTAAAGACATCTTATAAGCACTGATTTTCACAATATCAACATACTATATATATATAAACAACACCAATATTTTTAAATAATCTAACATGCGTAGTAATTAAGAAAGAAATAAATTTTTCAATGAGGGTATCATCATCTGTCACCTTTTGAATAACATATATATCACAACTGTCACTTAAATTTGCTTCCATAATTTTAACTTTGAGCAACATTTTCTTGTCAAGTAAACAATCCAATTCAACTGGATAATCACGCTCATTCTTTTCAGGATCCTACAATATTAAAAAAAAATCTTTAGTGTTCTTAATAAGTAATACTGACTAACAAACTAAACATTAGTATATATATCTTTTTCAAAGCAGTTGGCATAACATCTGTTGTTGTCTTTCCTAAAAGTTGGACAGCCTCTCGATCAAACAACAAAAAGAAAGATGGTCCACAAGCGAATTATTCAAATTTTCAACATCCAATCATGTCTGTCTGGAGTTATAGAAGAAATGAAGTCCACTCTTCGAGCCATTGACAGTAAAAGACACTGTAATTTTTTAAAAAATGACAATAGAAGAAGAAGAAGAAAATATAAGATGATAGTAAGACTGAATTTAATCATATATATATATATATACATGGATCGTAAACAAATACCGAAGAATTTTTGAAAACTCCTCCGAATTAAAGATAGAAGACGAATAGAATATATCATTTCATCTACAAGTTGATTCAAAATAAAAGGATAACATGATTTTTGGATGTATACGTGTTTTGTTTTGGAGGAAATTGTTATTGATTATTGATGGTGATAAATAACATTAAAGGAGGGGAGTGAGATAATGAAGATTTTTTTTTGTTAAAACGTGTAAAAAAATAATGAATAATGTCATTATTGATTCTAATTATTAATTTTGTTTAGTAATTTAAAAAATCAGTTTGTATTTGATAAGAAAAAAACTTAATTAATAAAATAGATAAAAAGTGTTTGGTTTAAAAGAAAATTGCTTACTACTTATTTCAAGTTTGAATTACTAAAAAGGAATGTTTTAAGAACTAGGTAATATAATTAAAATAAATAAGGATAAATTAGTTATATATTTGATCAAAGTTGATTATTAGATTTTGACAATCAAAAGTACCAAAATTAGTGCGTCTAATTAGTTCAAAAAAGAAATTATGAGCAGTTTCAAAATAAAGTTACGTAACATTATTTTATTTTATTTTTAAAATTGATTATACAGACCCTATTTTTACGTATCCAAATTACACCTAGAATATTCTTTTCAATAAAATTCTAGTTCGAATAAATACTACATTTTTTGGGAGTTATTAAAAAAAAAATCGCTAGATTGTCACAAACCCAATGTCCCCCCTAGAATTATTGTAGTTTTAACTTAAACCTAATTTAACTTTAGATATTTATAATCTATAACAAAATATTTTTGTAATTAGATTAAATTAAACTTGATGAATGTAGATTTTTTTTCTTTTTTAAATTAAATTATATGTATTATTTAACGTGTAAAAGGATAATCTGATTTTTTGGGAGAGAAAAGTGAAGGGGGAAAGTGTTTTGTTTTGGAGGAAATTATTTTGTGTTTTGGGTGTGGGGGGGGGGGGGGGGGGGTTGGAATTAAACAATTAAAATTAAGTGTATTCTACTTTTATATATAGTATGATTATATGTATTATTTAACGTGTAAAAGGATAATTTAATTTTTTTGGGATGGGAAAAAAAGTGAAGGGGAAAAGTGTTTTGTTTTGGAGGGAATTATTTTGTGTTTTGGGGAGAAAAATTAAACAATTAAAATTAAGTGTATTCTACTTTTATAGATAGTATGATTATATGTATTATTTAACGTGTAAAAAAATAATCTGATTTTTTTGGGGGGAGGGGGGGAAAGTGAAGGGAGAAAGTGTTTTGTTTTGGAGAAAATTATTTTGTATTTTGAGAGAAAAATTAAATAATTAAAATTAAATATATTCTACTTTTATATATAGTATGATGGCTCCTCATTTTCAGAAACGGTCCCACAATTTTACAAATTAATGTATCCGTCTTTCACGCCCTACTGCTATTAAATTATGAATAATATTATGTAAAAAATTAATTTATATATATATATATATGTGTGTGTGTGTGTGTGTGTGTTAATAATGCATATGACATACTAATATATATATATATATATATATATATATATATATGTATGTTATTCGTTTGAAATTATAAATATGTTGTTAAAATTATGACTTCTGACAAAAAAATTTTTTTACTATTTGCATATGCTAATGTTCAGTGTACTTGGTATGTTAAGAATTTTTATGTGTTATTATAACACAAAAATAAAAATGTATCTCATAATTTTTGAACGAATTAAAATGAAAAATATATCACTAATTTAAAATAAGTAAAGTACCTTCTCTGTTTCAAGATAAAAATTCTGGTTGAAAAGAGGATAAAATAATAAAATTGTCCATATTTAAATTTATAACAATTAATATTACGGGTATTATATGTAAGTTATTATAAACAAATAAATTATTTAAAATAATTAAATATTTAATTTGAGTCTAATTACTAAAATAATAATAAGTAATTTTATACTAATTAAATTATATAAAAGCTTCCTGCATAGATTGCTTTCTTTGCTGGTAAAACGCCGGAGGGGCTACGGTTCCCTTGCTGATTCCCCTCCCACCCCATAAACCGCAAAATATACAAAACACAAGCTGACGGAATCTGTCTGAGGAATATATATATATTTTTTTATTTGAATCTTTTCTTGTTATATATAAAAAGTAATTTTATTAGTATTTAATTTAGTCTCTTCTTTTTAAGCTGGCTGGCTGGGCTGGCTAGCTAGCTCGCTGCCTCGCTCTTTCCAGACAGACGGCCACACCCACACCACACCCTCTGTTCAATTTGTTTTACCTTTTTCTCTCTCTTCACTCCCAAATCCCAATTCTCCATGTAATCTCACGTGCATGTTAAGCTAAGAGAATTCGGCATGAATTCGGCTAGTATGAAGTTAATTTTTTAATAAGTTGATCAATTGACTAATAAAATATTGATACATATACAGTCTCGTCTGTATGTCAGTATTCTATTGGTCAATTGACCAACTTATCCTAAAATAAATTTCATGCTAACCACTTTCATTCGGCATGCATACCAACTTTCACACTCAGCCTGGAGTTTACTTTTCTATTTAATTAATTACATTTTAATTTTAATTGTTTTTCCTTAGTATTTATCTTCTTTTAATTATTATAATTACTGTTTTAAAATATATTATGTTCCCCCTTCCCCCCCCCCCCCCCCCCCCCCCCGCCCGGTAAATTGAATTATTATGAACTTCTACATTAGGATAAAAAAAAATATTTTGTTCTACATCAATTTTTAGTATTATCTAGAGGTAAAACTTCGAGTAAAATGTAAAAATGATCAATATATTCTTAGCATATTTGGATATTGTACCTTTTTTGCTGATTAATACAAAAAAAAACCCTTTACTAAACAAAAATTTAGATAATAAACCTCTATGTGACAATTGACATTGACTATCCGACGTGACAATGATAATAAACCAAAATAAAACTAAAAAATTTATATAAAATCTAATATTTTCACATGTTAAAATGATATTTTAACACGAATCTCTCTCACACAGAGGTAAGACCCACTCACTATTCATGTGATAGATCATATAAAAATATCAATAATTTTTGTATGTAAAAAATATCAATTTCCTATTATATATAGGAATATTAACAAAGTTATTTTTCAAAACAGTATATTCACTAACAACATTTTTGATCCGTTAAAATGAGTAAAGTTAATTATATGGAGTATTAAATGTCTCAAGGTCAGCTTCAACCTCCACATCAGCTCTAGACCCCAATTTCCTAGAGAAACATCCAACCTCTAAGCCGTTTGGAGGTAAGGTTATCTTGTTTTATCCATCAACATTTTCTTATTTTATTTTATTAAACAATTAGTATTTTATTTTAAAAAAATTGTAATATTTATATCCAAGGCTTAGCTATTTATGGGGAGAGAGATGCTTTTGAGGTACACGAATATGAAATTGAAACCAAGAATGAAGATAACAATTTCACGCCACCCCGTTAAATTAACATTAGATTGGGTTGCAGTTAATGGGGGTATTGACACGTGCCATCACCTATAATCTGATAAAAAGAAGGTCTATTTTACCATTCTCAACTTTTTCCTTTTCCTTTTTGTGCCCAAGAATCATCGGGGATATCATCATGTAATAATTCCGGATAAATTCTTAATTTAATTGATATTTTTATAAGAGAAATTGATATTTTTATAATATCTCACTCAGATGAATGTGGATCCCGTTTATTATTCAGTCTTGTAAAAATATCAAATTCTCTTGTGCAAATATATGCACATGTTTTGATGTAAGACTAATTAGAGTGTTACAAACTTTCCAATCAGAAGATGTACTATTTATGAAGCCAAGCCGAAACACAATCACATAACTCATCATAATTTTTGTCTTTATTATTATCAACAAATTTTCGTAAATTTGTCAAATGTATTCCAATTAAATCTAATATTAGCATGGGAATTTCAAAATACCAGTAGTATATAGCTATAAAAGATTTAGTAACCAACAACTAACTAACATCGGGAATGAAGGGAGGAATATCTAGTGAGTTCGAATTTCAAACAAGATATACTAATTTTATTCTTCTTCTCCCATGTACGTCTAAAGATATAACTAATTTTATTAGTTTCTATATGTTTTTGATATTCTTCACTAATCATATTTAAGTTTTCGTTATTCGATACGTCTAAAAATATAGTAATAATTTTATGGTTGATTGATATTTTCTGCGCAGGGTTAGAATTAAAGATGAGTTATTATAAATTTATATTTTAGACTCAAGGTTATAAGGGTAATTGCGTGCTTTAATTACTGTTTAATCTAGGAATTGTATGTACTACCACACTTATTTGTGAGTGTGTGAAAGAGAGTAGTTGCTTTTTTCTCAAGTGTGTGGAGTTGTTTAATTTCCCTAATCCAATTATATGAATTTAAGAAGAGCTTTATAGAGTGACACAATCAAAGTGTGTACAATTAAAAGCATGTGCTTGTCCTTACAAGTGCTAAAAAACAAATTAATATACTGCCACTGCCCCCATTGCCCCACTGCCACACTGCCACTTCATATATATATATATATATATATATATAGAGAGAGAGAGAGAGAGAGAGAGAGAACAAAGAGAGGATGTTGGTGTAAAAAAGTAGATAGAGACCGTGATGAATTGCTGCCCATATAATATTAGAAATTTAATCACTTAAATATATATGGATTGTTTAATCACATAAATAACTAAAGTCATATATCTCTATTTATAAAGTGGTATAAATTTAATTTCAAGTGGGCGTGTCTTGGGAAATTTTTTTTTTGAGAGAAAAGAGAAGAAACTTGTAGAAAATATGGGCCGAGATAAAGGAAATAATATTTTCATAACAATTTTTTTGATCTTCTTATCTCTTTTTTCTTATCCAATTATTAAAAAATAACATAAATTTTATGTACATCCAATTCTTATTAGTTTTATTAAAAAGTAATAATAAATGTCAAATAAACTTCAAATTTTTGAAACAAAAACTCTATGTAAACATGAAAATTAAACACAAATATATTTAAATTTTATATATTTAAATTTTAATCCTCAATAATGAATAAAAATATTAATAAATAAAATTCAAATACACACTTACATTTAATTTTCATGTCGATACTTAGAAGAGCTCTTTTTGGAGAGAAGTATTAAACGTAAAGGGAAGTGGGAGCCACTTTCAAGGGTCCACGTCAGCAAATATGTTGGACGACTTATGGATTTAACTGACACGTGTGTTGTCGATACCTAAATTGTGGGCCTTTGAAAAGCTTTAGGAAAGAGCCCAGTGTCGATATTGTTGAGAAAAAAGTGGACCAACGCGGAGAAGGAGGCTTTGGCTGGGCCCCCACACGAAACCTCCATCACTTAGAGTGTGGGCCCATAATTGGTACGTACGTGCGTGCGTGCGCTACTTTACTTCCTCAATTCAAGTATGAGAGTATTAAACTTGTTTTTTTTAATGTTCAAATATATGTACGACACAGTTTGATGTATTTTAGTATATTTTAAGAATAAATTGAGTTCGAGAAAAACATTGGTGAGTTTGTATTTCTTTGCTATACATTATTATTATACATACGCTTTTTTATTATTATTTTTTTAGAGTATCAGTAAACCACCCTTTTTTTTAAATAAATTTAATCTCTGAATTTGTTTGTATCATATATATTATTTTTTTTGAAACTTTCATTTTTAAGGAATATCATTACAAATTTATTGATTTTCCATAATTGATATCAAGTATCACATTTACAATATCAATAGTCTCACATTAAGAACATCTCCAAGAGTAGTAGCAAAATAAACTCTTCAAATTGAAGTTTGTTGGCCTACGTGACAATTTGAAGAATATTATTTGTTACTTTTATATTTTGTGCCTCATCAGTCTCTTCAATTCAATGAGTTGTACATCAAACCATAAATGTTTTTAGCCTTTATTGTAGATTTTAAGAGTGAGAATGAGGTTGCAGATTTGAAAAATAAGAAGTATGTTGCAGATTTGAAGAGTGAGTAGGAGGTTGCAGATTTGATGACTAAGATTTAAGAGGCTGTTGGAGAAGATTTTTTTGATGTGGCTCACCTATTTGAATATTTCAAAGTGGTTGAAGAGGCTGTTGAAGATGTTCTAATACTGCAAAAATTACACTATATTTGTGATTATAAGAAAAAACACACTCACATACACATTTATGTCAAAAATTTATTAAATCTAGAATGTTAGTTGTATAACTTATAAGTTTGTTGTAGCGCATAATTAGATTAGGTTAGATCAATTCATACTCGAGCTGTTGAAATTAATTTAGAGACTAGTATAAGATGTGATTAATACCTAGTGAGTTATAAATGAATCTCTCTTTTTTGGTGCAAAGGATGCCGACAGATCGAACTAGATAGAAATAAAAATATTCTTACAATCATCCGCTAGCAAGCACAATTAGGGAATCAAAAGGAGTATTACAACTAACTATTATTCCCTTTGTCCCCAAAAAATGAGCAAAATATAATTTGTGCACATATTAAAAAGAGAGTAAAAAAGACAAATTTATTCTTAGCGGCCCTACAAAATTATAAACAGTGATGGGTATTTTTAAGTTTTTATATTAATGAACCCCATTAAATGACATATTTACCCTATACTTTATGAACTTTATCTCATTCTTTTGAGTACAAAAATTTTTGTACCTTTATTCATTCTTTTGGACACGGGGAGAGTACATAATTTAACTACACTCAATCAGCACAAGGATTCCAAGAATGTCGAGCAAAGAGATAAGAGGTTCTTTTGGTTGTTAAGTTAATGCAACTGACTTTTAATATTTGATTACAAACTACATTTTTTTAGTATCATAGAAGCCCATATTATGTGTTGATATATATATTTGGGTACTTAACAATAATATACAACAATTAAAACATAATTATACTATTAGTGCATCCACAAAATAGACCCATAAAAATAGTCTAAGACCATAAAAAAAAAGTGACCTTTGAACTTATATTTTTAAACTTAATAAAATTTTGGTCTTTTTGGCCCAACCCAAGTTAACTTATTTCCTAAACTAATTTATTTTATTAAGTGTATCCAGTATAACATTCATCTAAAATTAAAAGTCAAATTCAACTCATGTACTCTCTCTGTTTCTCACTCATCTTACTTAAATTAACTGTTTCTAGTCTTTCAATTTAATCTCTTTATTGAAAGACTGGTTCCATTTCTTTTTTTGTCTTTTTTTGCTAATTTTTGATTGAAATTAGGACCTTCTGGTTTGTAGGATGCCTAATCCTTCAACTAAGCTTAGGGCTGAGCATTCGGTTATAACCGAAAATCGAAATTATCTTTTTTTAAGTATTCGAACAAAAATCCGAATTATAAGGTAACCAAAATTAATAGAAATACTATAATCCTATAAAAAGCACCTAATTGAAGGAGCATGTCACTTTCAAATTGAAATCTGCAAAATAAAAATAAAAAATATATAGAAACTCATGGGTCAGCCCAGCCCAACCTATTGTGCCCTAAGCCTTGAGCCTCACAGCCGAATAAAAATTGGTCCTTTTTGGCCCTGTCTATTTTTAACCCAGCCCATTTGCTAAGCCCACCAATAATCTTAAAAAACAACAATGAAACAATGTCACGTGTATATTTCACAAATCATAGACATAATATAAATTTTTAAGGAATATTTTCTATATATATATATATATATATATATATATATTTATACAAAGAGGAAACCAAAATATAAGCAATGGAATAATGTCACGCGGCGTACTCAAGAAGTGTAGTTTATACGTTTTTTTCTCTCACAAGAACTAGCAATCTAAATATTTTACCACCGAATAATCCATGTAGGTAAAGCTGTAAAGGTACATCCGTACATACTACATATATGTGGTTAGCATGAAATGAATTTTATAGTATGTTCACTTCATGTTCAATATATCAGCGCTGTATTAAATATTAATTGAACTTACTATGAAGTTCAATTCATGCTAACCGAATCCTACATGTTCGATAGAAAGTTCAGTCCTTTCATTGGCATACATAGCATATTAGTACATTTTAGAGATATATAAACCTTTACTAAGGTAAGGTGGGGTTTGCAAAAATTGAGCAATTGCGATTTGAATGATTAGTATATTTTAATAAATTAAATTATCTGAGTGAAATAACATTTAAATTTAAAAAATTGCCAGGTAACTAAAAAATATAAAGCATCTGAATGAATTTTAAATTTAAAAATATCAACTTTAAATTTAAAAATGTCTCAATTGATTTTTCAAAATTCAATAATGAATCTTAAAATTTTGAATGGAGGGGAGTACAATATTTATAGAGGATCTATAAATTTAAATTTTTCATTAAGAAACAACTCTTAATGATTTAAATTTATATTTTCCTCTTATTAACAAATAAAATTTTACCAAATAATTTTACCTTTTTATCGAATTAGATGTGAAGTTGTTAAGAGGTAAAGAAACACCACCAAAGAGAAATACTTCCTCCCTCAATATCACATAATGTGCTAATTAAGTCAAGCATAAATAAGTTAAGCATGAGATAAGGGCCTCTAGAGTAAAAATTTTGAGGGTTCTTCCAACAGGTTAGAGATCTCATAAAACAAATCTAGAACATATATGACATCCCAAAATATTCTCTTTTTTTTGTGAAGAGATTTTATTAATGATATTTTTGATATTTTATTATTTTTATTAATGGTTATTTTGATATTTTACCAACTTGTTAATCAAAACTACGTCGTATTAAATACAAAATACACATAAACTTGTGTGTAAGTAAGATACATACTCTCTTTTCCCATAGATTAATTCATCCCTAGAGTTCTTCCCGAGGTCTAAGGTCTTGAAGATCTTTTGGATGGTTAAAAAATAATGTAATCTTTTTCCACCATCGACCTTTTTAGAGGTCCGAACCATTAGATCTATCTTTAAACAGTGAGAGATACACCGGATGAAATACTAATTTATTGTCATATCTAGTGTTAGATACTGATAGACCGGATCTCAAGATTACTTTTTATCTAACATACCTTGCTCATCTCTTTTAGCAACGAATCTGACGACGGTTCGGTCCGTCGCTATATATACAACTGTCGTCTTAGTTTTTAGCGACGGATAACATATAGTGACGGACAAATGACGGTTGTATATATAGCGACGGACCGAACCATCGCCTGATCCGTCGCTAAAAAAGGGTGAGCAAGGTATGTTGAAAAAAGATGAACTTAAGATCCGGACCGATAGAGAGATATATCTAGTGTTAGATATAGATCATTTCTTATATAAGCATGCACTTTATAGAACTTTAAACTTATCAAATGTTGACCATATATTTGTTTTCCAGTTATTTTTTTTAAATAAGATTCTACAAATTTCATTCATTTTTAATTAACATTTTTCCCTATTTTCCAATGTTTCGTACATTCAACAGTAAAATATAGGAAAATGATATTAAGAGCATTCACAACAATTTTCTCAATAAACTCTCTATCCCCAACTTTGAAGGATACATCAACAAATCATTATTTAATAATTTCATTATCCTTATTTAACTCTCTATTTTAATCTCTATATAGGATTTTACTCCCCAGAGTGAGAGAGTCAAAAGACCGTTCTCTATATATACAAAATGACATTTCATACCCTCATTTAAGTGGACAACTCATCAATCATACACATCTTGACATTATTGTCACAAGACTTTTTTACTACTTCGTTTTTAAATTATAAAATTAATATTGACTTGTTTTATAAAAAAAATCAAACGTATTCAAATTTAAAATTGATATAAATTTATTTAATTTATGTCCATATAATTATAAATATTATAAACGTACTATTAATTATAAATTTATTGTTTTCAAAATTTAAATTAATCATATTAATTGAAAATTTAAAAATATCACAAATTAACTTTTTAAAAGTTAATAGTGATCTTATGTACGTACGTTTGCAGCTACAATCCATTCAATACTTACTCCATAAATTACTTAAAATTTAAAATAAATAAAAGTTATTTTACAGTGGAATACAATTGATAAATTATACTCTCTCTTTTATAAATTATAAGATTTTTATTAATTTTTATAAGTCAATTTGATGCATTCTCAAACTTAATAATTTTGTTAAGAATTGTAAAAATAATAAAATTTATAAGTAATAGTATTTTTTTTCTTCTAAATAAGTTATAATATGTATTGATTAAATTTATATTAAATTTAAATTTAAAAATATCGCATACTTACTTCAAAAAAGATTAATAAATTAATAGCCATTTTATAATTAAAAACAAGAGGTTGTAATATATTACATCTATCATAAGCTCTAACACATGAAGCCAATATAAAAGTCAAATAGTTACAACGGTCAAAATATGTTTTCACTATTGGAACTTTAAATAT
Organism: Panax stipuleanatus; assembly: GCA_020205555.1. NCBI lineage: Eukaryota > Viridiplantae > Streptophyta > Magnoliopsida > Apiales > Araliaceae > Panax > Panax stipuleanatus. Next base: position 65,971 of record JAINUT010000547.1, read on the forward strand.
TGAACTTTTAAATTTTAAATTTTATTATTTAAGGAATCAATATAAGGAAGCTGTTGGGTACATATGTGTTGACTAGTGATGATTAGGCTCGTTAGGGTTACTAATCAGGATTATTATAAATAAAGAATTAGATCATCTCCCTTGATTTTACACGCTTAAGGATTTCATACAATTGAGGGTTTCTCATCGAGCCAATATCTAGGGTACACAATATTATTATTATTATTATTATTATTGTGTTTTCCTCCTATTTATGTCTACGGATAGAATTAATTATTACATTGCTCCCAACATTTTTGTTCTGTTAATATCATCTCTGGCTTATTATAAGCGATAATGATTTATCATGATTTGATTTCAATTTATTTTTTAGCCCAAAAAATAATTCCATTCCCTTTTTGAATAAGAAACTACAAGTCGATTATCACATAATAATTAATGTGGATGAAGATCTTTGGTCCCCAAAGATGAAAAAATAAATAAAAGTAAAATACAAATGTAAAAGAAGGAACTGACAATTGAAATGGTTAAACAAACAAGTCCAATCCTCATATTCAAATTTCCAGAGTACATATCAACCGTATCATATATATATATATATATATATATATATATAGAATAGGGCTCTGGAACGAACAGTTCGTTTACGAACATATATAGGGCCAAGTGTTGAAAGTTGTTGATTGGATGAGAATCAACAATTGGGTCAATCAACAAACTTCAACACTTGGCCCTACATATGTTCGTAAACGAACTGTTCGTTTTAGAGCCTTATCTATATATATATATATATATATATATATATATATATATATATATATATATATATATATATAGCACAAAGAATGGGAGTTGGCCCTACCATGCACCTTCATATAATAATATCTCCAAGCCTCATCTGCTTGCCATAACAACTGGCAAGCCACTTCAAAAGGAAAACCCACTTCAAAATAGGCTGGCTGGCTGGCTTTTTCCACAATATATTATTCTTCTTCCATAATTTTGTAAAAACAAATAAACTTTTACAACAATTTATTGTTCTTATGGCTTAGTTTTGAGAAGAGAAATGCAAGCATAGCAAAGAATGCGGCAATGGAACCCATGACCCATGACACAAAAAGTAATATCCAGTCTTTGGCCTTCCTTCTAGGGAGATGGGTCCGATCCGATTGCAAAAGTGCCCGATAAACCGCTTCGGTTAAGGCATATGAGGTAACTGGGTCGGATTCGTCAGGTAGTATTCCTTGCTCCGTAATGCATGCTATGTCATATGCACCCATCGTCTCCGACACTCCCAGATACTCACATACCATTGATCCTATCCTCCCCTGACAGCATATCCCCATGCGTTAATATAAGGATAGGATTCTCATCTGTCAGTTCACCCAACCAAAATATATAATCAAGTGGAGTCCAATATTAATTAACCAGCTGTTCAGAACACGATGAATTACTACTTACTTGGTTTTCTTATAGAAGGGCAGTGAAAAAGGTCTGTAATGGCTTGTAAAGGCTTCAAGTCTCCACGTTTATAAGCCTCGTAAATCTCTGCTACATTAGCCACCACTAGTACACAGTTGATGCTTCTTCTTGCAAATCTTGCAGAGGATAATAGCGGTTGGGGAATTAGATCTCCCGGTCGATGGCAAAGCTGGTTATGGCGAACTCCATGAGCCATCCATTTGGAAACCTCATCAAGACCAGAGCTCAAGTGATTGTAGTCTAAGCCCCTCGTGTCATATATGCAAAATCCGCTTCTCATTGATCTTAAAACATTATGCTCCTCCATAAACATAGTTGTATAATTCTCGGACGACTTACCTGCAAATGAAAATATATATATAATTACACCCTAGCCTGCACTTTTATAAACATATATATATATATATATACACACACACCAAAGTAAGTAAAGGATTATGAAAGTTTTTAACATATATATATATATATTATACTTGATGTTTGAGCAAAAGAGAGTAGACCGGATCGGCCCAGGACGCTGTACATAAGGTTTACAAGAGAACTTTTGCCAGAACCGGAAAGACCAACCAAGAGAATGGTGATGATTGGTGGTATGTTCATGTCTTCCTTCTTGATGATTCCACCAACGGGGACCCAAAAATCGCCCGACCTATATGTGATGAGCTTGTGACGAAGATCATCAACTCCTTCCTGCTGTGAGATTAAAGCCAGCCTTTCCATTTCTCTGAGGAGTTTGCGTCTCGGTGTGAGCTTTGAGATTTCAGAAAGATCCACCTTCAGATGATGCTCAATTTCATCAACAAGATTTGTGCCTGCAGCTGTTTTCCACCAGTAAAACACACACTCATCATCATCCTGCTTTCTCATATATATATATAGCTTTTTGTGGCTTTCAAGTTTTGATTATGATCTCTTTAGGCTATGAAATTATGCAGATGTGCTTGTAATTGTGAAGCTAGTGGTTGAGAACATTAAACATTATTGGGTTAGAATGATAAGGTCAAAGAGAGCGACTTGATGTTATAATATTGACATAGTCATTTGTCACAAGACTGTTTTCACCACCAAAATAAACCAATAATACAGTCTATTCAAATAGACTTGGGTATGTTTGAACGAAGATAATTATCTGTATACTCTTTTTTAAAAATATGGATTTTAATATTTGGACTCTCTATTGATCGTTGCGCACAATACAAGTAGGATGTGCAATGCATTATACATGGATGGAGTGTACAAAATGTCGGAAGATGGTTGAAAGTGAAACAACTCCAATAAATTTTACCATGACCACCGAAATTTATGGAACAAAGCTTCACAATCTCTAGACTACTTTCAAAGGTCATATGCGAGTTGGTCATTTTTATACATCATATTTGTTACACTGACTGATAATATTACATTTTTGATAATTAAATATCCGATAAAATGTCAAAATTTTCGATAATCAAATCATCAAAAAATATATGATAATATAAAATTACAGGATAGTTGTCATCTTGAAATAGACAAAAATATCCTTTATACTTATAATTGAGACATAAATTTCATTATTACTCGCATAATTTACATTTACTTTATTTTTTTTGTTTTTTTTATTTGTCAACATAACATAATAAAAATTTTAATACACTTTATTAAGTAATACATATTAATAGTTCAATAATAATACATATTAATAGTTTGATAGTACTTTATTAAAAAAATTAATACAATTTACTAAATAATATTAATAATTCAATAGCATTTTGATGATTGTTAATTACATATGACAATAAGTGAATCATTCACTTAAAATTTGTATAAAGATATCTTAATAAAATATCAATATTAAAAAAAATATTCCAAGTAATCTTGAATTTTATACAAAACACTCGCAATAACAATTACCGATAATCACATATCTTCTACCAAACAAACAAAAATAACACAATAGGATCAATTTCTCTTATCGATAATCAGATATCCAATAATCTGTGTTTAATTAGGTAATCCATCATGACCCTTAACAAACACATCTTCGAGCTTTATATTTCAGTATGCCCGCTGCCTGGCAGTCCGTGGCCTTTATATTAATTCAATTTACGGACTTAATGGGTAAGCAATGAAAAACTTTATGTGAACGTAATAATTGAACATGAAAATAAGTGAAATTGTGATAATTGAACATGAAAATAAGTGAAACTGTAAAACACTCGTGTCCAATTACCATTTCCACATAAAAAAGCTTTAGCAATTCCTTCTTGCAATAATACGCAAAAGTAAAACAAAAGACATCAACAGATACAGAAACAGATGGTATTTAACACAAAAACAAGCATTCTTTACTTTCCCGCAATACACTATATAAAGGGCTATAGACAATATTCACCCTACAGCAGCAATACCAGTACTGACTCAAATAGGACCAACTAAAAAACACCAAGGACAAAAAGAAGACTCCGATTTTACAGAACCTTGCTCAAGCTACCATGACAAGCTTGAGGCTTTTTGCAAAACATTCTACTGCTCAAGGCAAAGAACCAAACAATGCCCCCCAGACACCTTTGACACAATTTAACTGCCCACCCAGTCTTGTTTATTTGACCACTGTATTATAGACTGACCAACCTTGCCCCTCTTTCACCGCAACAGACACTGGATCTGACTGCAACAAGACACAGGAGGTGCTTTGACCCGACCCGACCTGACTCGACCTGACCTGTGACCAATCTCGACCTGACGCGACGCCAACATAGACCTTGTTCCCTTCAACCTGAACTGCTCTCCATCCACCGAATAAAAATCCCTATGCAAATAAACACCTCCGGTTGGCACAACTTAAAAGTTCAGAATTCAGGCAAAGCCTGTAATTTGAACATTAACAAAACAGAAAAAACTTGTGGTAGAATACTGTGCTTACCCTCAACTGAAATTGAATCCACCAGATGGAAGGTTAACATCAGCTCCTCCAAAGTTGAACCCAGGCTGAGTACCATCACCAGGAGGTAATGTCTCATCTTCCTCTTCCAACCAGTACGTCTCAAGAATCTTAACAGCCTTCTCGTAAATTTCATTATTGTCATGACTCTGCAAGTTCTCTATTTTCTCTAACCCCTCAGCATCATCGATTAATTGGGCATAGTAGTTGACTTCTCCACTGTTTCCCAAATTCTTCTCATTCTCCCCAACCTTCAAGATATTCTCCAGCCCTTCTAAACAGACGGTAACAATCCTAGGATCAGGGCATACTAGTAGATCACACAAAGGCTTAATGCAGTTCTGGTTCACCAGGTACCTATAAAAACAGGATGCAGGTCAATTTCACAATTCAAATATATATGAAGAAAAACCATAAGGCAAATAACAGATGGGTCTAGTACAAAAGCATACTTGATTTGATCATGGCTACCGCCAGAAGTAGCATTTGAAATTGCCCATGCTGCCTCTTTCTTTATATCAAACTCGGCAGTTTGAAGTAGATTGACCAGAGGACCAATTAATCCAGCTTCAATAACAGCCTATATATTTCAAGTTATATGGATTAGATGGGATCCTACTACCTAATAACAGGTAAAACAACAATTGTACAAAGCCGTAAAGATCAAAAGTAACATTAATACATTATTATGATACTCTGAACAAAAACATGGGGCTTAAAAGCATTAAACAAGGCAGTTACAAGCTACACACTGACCTGTATCTGTTCCTTGTTTCCAGCAGTAATGTTTGAAATTGTCCAGCAAGCTTCCTTCTTGATGCTTTTTTTATGATTATGGGTTAACAAGCTCAGCAGGCACGGCAGTGCACCATGGTCAATTATACACTGGAAGAAAGAAAACAACATTAGGCACAAAACCAGAGCATGCCACAAACAAACATGTATCATAAAGGTTAGAAATCAACATAGATCTACAAATGCATTAAAAAGACTACAAGAGAGAGAATGTGATGTGATCATTTCTTTCAAACCATGTACTCAAAACATGAGCTACAAGTACTGGGAACAAGAGCAATAGCATCATCATAGTACAATTTATTAGACTAGATGTGTAAATTATACATCGAGAGGTTTTCTAATTTAACTTGGATACATGTACTTGAGGAATCATCTCCCAAGCACAGTACCATGACAGCAAGAACTAAATTGATTAAGCAATAGTTCTAGAGGAGCCCAAATGGAAATCCAAGTAATGCAGCTCCAATGAAATCGCCTGTTAGGAGGCAGCAACAGAAGGCTTTACCCAAAGGTATACGCCTAAACATTATGTTGAAATGACTCAACTTGTTCCAATAATTAGCTTTGGCTACCCAGTATCATCACTAAATGATTACACAGATATAGTTCAAATTGTTTGGTTCATCAATTGCATGCAACTTATTGGGCTAATGTAAAAAATTCAAGAATCCAAATGGATGTATCTACAGAACTTGAGTTCTACAAGATTTAATTAAAACCAAAATAATTATTCGGAGCCAATATGTGCCCCTTATTCATGGTCAACAAGAGCATCACTGTTATCATAATAACCACAAAGTAGAAAATAGCCAAGTCAAATACATCCCCTTTCACAATTACAAATAATGTGGCCGATAGGTTAAGTGCTATCCATAGGAATCCAACAAGGTGGCATGTTGATTCTATTTGAGAAAAACAAGGAAAGAAAATTTTCAATTTTGAAAAATAAAGAAAATAAATTAAAGCAATGTTACAAAAGATAAAGCATTCATTTCACAATTCTTAGTTTTCTGCAACTCATTTGTTTGTTTTCCCATTTAAAAGGTAACACAACCAATAACTTTTCTAATAATTACAAAAATATAGGTTTTGGTTTGGATATGATTACTTTCATACTAATTCAATATTTCCCTTGCACTATTTGCTGCTAGACGCTTCTATGTGGCTTTTAGCAATTATGTTCTCTGTTTTTTTCGATAATTCACTAATGGAATGTCTATTATTATAAGCAATCCCAGGAGAATTATAATATTCATTCTTTCATGTTATTCGCAATTAAATGTGCTTCATATTATGCATGCCGATAAAGGATCAAACCACGGTGTAGAGTCATCAAACTTCAACAATCAAGTAAAAGACTAATTGTCCTGTTAAAAAATTTCGTCAATGACATTCACATTTAATCTACTTTATTAATTATTTTGATATTACGTAACATAAGAATTCAGAGCTTAACATTATTGCAAGCATCTCTCGGAGCTAGTACCTGAGTCTGGACATCATCCCCTGTCACAATGTTTCCAACTGTTCGAAGTGCAGGAATGAGCACTGACGGCGATGGATGACTGAAACACCAGTAAACACAATCAAGTTGGACCTAATTTGTAAAAATAGGAAATAGATCAAATACGGAATAAATGAAGTGCCACTTACAGGAGGAGCTCGACAAGACGTTGACAGACACCTGCTTCAATCACAGCTTGAATTTTGTCATTGGTGCCATCGGAAAGATATGAGAGTGCCCAGCATGCATCTGTCAACACCTCCTCATCATTCGAGTGAGCAAGGTGCTGGAGGGCAGGAAGTGCCGGCCTAGTCTGGCAAAATAATACAAAAATTTTTACTTATTTATAACCAGGACTAAAGAATGGAAAGTCAACTAGCTAAAAGATAATCCAACAGACAACCAGCTCAAAGGAAGGCTGCGGCTTGCCACGACAAAAATTTGATAGAGTCCAGGTGGCATTCCTTAACATTGAAAGCTTGGAATGCTCATTCAACTGAGCCAGCAAAGGTATCAAAGCCCCATTACCAAGGACAAGATCACGACATCGAGGAGAGTCACCAGCTACATTGCCCAATGCCCACACAGCCTACAGATACAAAGAGGATTATATAAGACACGTGCCAAATTTGTAATTCCAATTTAGTTGTACCGTCTATGTTCACACATGGATCATTAATTTTGAAAAGGCTACCTGCTCGCGAACATCATCACTCGGAGAACCGAGAAGCTTCACAAAGATTGGGACTGCCCCATGATCTATCACCACTTTTGTATTTTCAGAGGTTCCAGAAGCAATATTTGTAAGTGCCCAAGCAGCCTCAAACTGTAAGACAATGCATGTATACTAAAAAGATTAAAAACAAGAATAACATTCAGAATGAAACATGTCTCAACTTCAAACTACAAACCTGTAACTGTGGGAAATCTTCCCTCATAAGAAACTCTACGAAACGGGGAACAACGCCTGCCTGTATAACTTCTTCGATTGGAGGGCTTCGTTCTGTTAATCAAAAATCACTTAACAAATAAGGGACCATCTAACATTAATTAGCATTTAAGGGGGGTTTTAAAAAAAAAGAAGCTTTATTCTTATTATACCTATTGAAAGCAATTTACGAAACTGAGTAGTAGCCTCAAGCTGCAAATTACTGTCATTCGACCACACTCCAGCAACCATAGAGGGAAGACTCTCTAACTGCAATTTCACACTCACTCACGTAAGAGACCTCACAAACCGCAATCAAGTTAACAACATGCAGTCAAAAAAAACCCTAATCTTCACAATTGATCCAACAACACATCCAACTATGTAATCTTACATCAAGCACTAACAAAACCCTAATAACTGGAATTCAATTAATCAAACAAAATAAATTAATTGAATTAATATAGATACCTTTTTTTCGACGGTGGAGGCGTGAATGGAAGAAGGGAACTGGTTCTGGGCTTGAAGACCTTCACGACGCTTCTTAAGCAAGCCTTCTTCGCGCTTGATCTTTCGGATCTCAACCATATTATCCTCTCTCCGTCTCCGACCTTCATCCGCATCGACGGAAACCTTGTACCGGTTCCGACGAACCTCGGTCCTCGCACTCGGCCTCAGCGACATAGCTTCTATCAAAAACCTTAACAACCACAAAGCATCAAGCAAATAAATAAATACCTATAATCATATACATACATATATACATATAGAGAGAGAAAAACAGCACACTCACCTGGTAGGAGAGAAGGATGGATTTTGAGGCCTGGATTATTATCGAAAGTACTCTCCTCTCCTTTTTATATGCGAGAGAGGGAGAGTTTAAATGGAGCAAAATCATTGAAAGCGATGAAAAGGTTTAAATCTGGGCTTGGTTTTGAGAGTTAATTACGGTGGTGCCACACTAACTTTGAATTTGAAAGTGCACCGACGAGACGACTACGGGAAATTGTTGTCTCCCTTGGAAATTTCTTCCTGCCCAGTGCCCACCTCGGCGAGTTTTACCAAATAGTAGTAACTCCTAGGCCCTAGCTTGTTAAATTTAACGGTAAAATACTTTTGAGATTGAACTTTAATATTTTATTTAGCCTTAAATATAAATTATTATCTTGAATTATATATATATTTTTATTTCGATGATCAATCTTTTAATTTGTTTAATTAATTTTTTTATTTTAGTTCAATTGATGATAAGACCTGCTGATATGACAAATTTTTGTCAATTGAATCTGCACATGATATTTTTAATAGTTAAAAAAAAGGTAAGAATTTAGAAAAATAAACGTATAATTAATTAAAACAAAATAACTACATTTATCCTCTTAAAACATATTACTATATCAAATTAAAAAAACAAAAACTACGGTAAAATAAAAAATTTAATTAAAACAAACAACTTAAAAACAAAACGAAAGAATAGTTATAAAATAAAATACACTAAACAAAACTAAAACTTGAAATATTAAATTCTTAGTTATTAAAGCCCAAAATAAGTCGGTCAAAAAATTCTCAAAATGGTATATACATGATACTGATATTCATCATCCAACCCTTTTCTTCTTGTTATCATTATTTTTGTTTGACGACAACCATGGTGGAGATAGTATTGTAAACTTTGACGATTGTTGAGTCTTTCATTGTTGGGTCTTTTTCTTCCTTTTCCTCCATTATCCCTCTTAAATTTTGATATTAGTTCAAAAATAAATCTTAAAAAAACATTCAGATCTGATTTTGATGGTGTAAATTTGTTATAAAAAACTAAAGTTTTCTCAATCCAGATATAAATTTGTGGTGTCATCAGTTGTATTTGAGATTTTTTGGTTTATGATGATTACACTCAAATCTGATTTGTTTTTTTGGATACACGGCAGATCTAAGTTAGAATTTGGTTGGGCTTGTTGGGCTCATCATAAACGAGGACCGAATCAACATCATCATCTCTAAAATTTGTTATTCAAAAACAAAAGTTTTCTCAGTCTAGATCTGATTTTTGTTTTTAACCAACCACAGATGTCGGATCTAAGTTTAAAAATGGTCGAACGTGTTGGTATTTAGAGTTGTTAGAGATGATGGTGTTGGCTTAATCTAAACTATGAACTGGTGTAATATTGATGATGATAAGGTTGGCGACTATGTACTCGTGTTTGTTGGTGGTGGCGTGGTGGTAATGGCAGTTGGGTGGTGGTGGCGGACAGTGTTGGCTGGCGGCGGTAGGGGCGGGTCTTTATTTTTCTAATGAAATAATATGTTCTTTATTTTGTTTAAATTTTATTTGATTTATTATGTGTGTATTTTTCACATTTTAACCTTGTATTCCTCTAATAAAAAAATTAAAATCTCATTTGATAATTTTATTTTTTTATACATAACACATTTGTTATGTTAACAAGTTACGTCATTAATTTATGATGTGGCATATTTAATTAAATTAAAACAAAAAAATTAAAATTTTAATTATTTAATTAAGAAAATTAAAATGTCGGTCACCAAAGTGATTTTCATTTAACAATCAACAATACCAATGTAAAAAATATAAATAATATGTGAATTTTTATATAGTTTATTAATTATCTTTGTACACATAAGTTTAAAGTATTTATACTTTTTTTAAAAAAAAAATACTACTCCATATCAAGAGTTTTATAATTTGCAATATTTATAAATATTAAGAATGCATTTTTAATCTAGTTTATCCTTAAACTAGATTAAATATTGATATTATTATTAAAATAAATGACTCTTTTTTTTAAACAAAAAAATAATTGAAAATGACTCTTTTTCTTAGAGAGACACCTTTTCTAAACAAATGGTGTATAATATCAAACATTATTAAATGTAGTACAATGGATGGTTAAAAATGTTTTTCTAATTTATATTTCATTTTTATTCGTTCTTTCGCCTTAAGACTTTTAAAATCCAATGATACAATTAAAGAATTCATCTTAAAATCAATAAAGATTATGGAAATCAAATTTCTAGCCAAGCATGTTAAGACAATTTAATTTGAAAAATGATATTTTCACATATTAAAATTATATTTTCATATGAGTTTCTCACACATGGAGGTGGGATGCACTCACTATTTATATGAGAGGGATCATGTGGAAATATAAATTTTTATATGAAAATATCAGTTCCCTTTAATTTACGTGATAAATAAAATGTGTAAATGAGAATATCGTATGCTATCATAGTACCAACATTTTTTTTTGCATTGATATATTCGCATATTTTCTGCTAAAAACATATTTTATCAGACCAAATAATAGGATTCAACTTTAGAATTTGTGCATGATAACAATTTTACCTAATCATCATGGTTACGTTAGACCGGGTTGACAAAGGCAAACACACAAACACAGGGGGCATACAGTGCAGCGCGAGTGTACGATGTTCAGACTGATTAGGCAGTGGGCTGATCAGAGTGACACTAGTTGGGCGACTTGGTGTGCAGACAAACGTGTTGATGGCAAGCATAGTAGCATTCAATGTTGACGGGTCTTGACATGTGTTAGAGACGCATGTGTGGGTTTGTCTGATTGGTTTTCGACGACAATCAGACCGTCACAAGGCTAAAAATTCAAACTCAATTTTAACCTTGTGATGCTGTTTTATTAAGTATATTTACTAAAATGCCTTGGTGATTTACAAATTGTATTGCAGAGCTCATTTAGTTATTCTCTTATGAATTTATATTTTCAAAAATGCTCTTATTTGTATTACACACATTGTATAAAGAGATTCATTTTATTAATTTTTAACCTATAAAAGATTGAATAAGACCCATTTAAACGAAAGTCTTTCTTTTATCAATATTAAATTTCAATGATTAATATTTACTATTATTTTCTTTAAAAAAATATGTCTAAGCCCGTCTCTGAAATACTAAATATTCAGAATAATGATTTAAAAATAATAATAAGACTCATTTCTAAAAACGGGGGAGCGACCGAGTGAGTAATAATTGGGTTCGGCTAATATGGCTGCTCATAAAAGTACTAAAATAAAACAAAAAAGAAAATTGATCAAAAAAAAGAAGAAGAGAGTTTAAAGAATGAAATAAACTTGAATAATGATTTCAACTTTACAGGTTTCTTGCTCATACATTATATTTATTCATTATTAACAGATCATCCCACAAAACATACATTAAAACCTCGATAAATGAATACTTTTGGGAATGGGAAAAAATATTTCTTTAACAAGATTATATATTTATCAATAAATGAATAATTTATTTATTTATTGTTAAATTAATCTTTATTATTTTGGAGGGAGTTTTTTAATTTATGTATGTGGTCAGAAAAATTAAGAGACAACAATTAATGTATTAATTTGAGTCTAGAGAAGTTAAAAATAATTGGTGAAACTTATAATGTCTTGGAAAATAAAATTTTTTAAGTTACTTATGGAAGTTGTGTATGCACTACAAAAAGTTAAAGATGAGGTTGAATTTGGTTTAGGTGTAAACAAAAAAACAAGTAACTTTAAATGCATATTTTCAGAAAAATGACTTTTTGTATGGATATTGTTGATTGGCTGAAAAGTTTCGGTCTATTGTATGGATGTTATTACATAAAATTCAAGAATATGTGGATTATATATATAAATTTTTATATGAAATTTAGTAATTATTAATTTATATTTTCGTTGGGCCTTTAAGGATTCAATTTTTTTTTGTACTTAATACATTTAACGAGGTTATTATATTAGTACACATTAGACTTGGCAAAACTTGGCCCAGCCCACGGGCCGGGCGTTGGCTGGTTATTTTTAGCGCAGCAAAAGTCGGGCCTTTTTCGCCCGCCCGTTTTTGACCCGGCCTGTTGATGGCCCGTCCGTTTGGGCCAAATCCAAAAAAATATCAAAAATATAGGCATAAATTGGTCTAAACCCGCAGGCCGGGCGTTGGACTATGCATTTTTAGCCCAGCAAAAGTCGGGCCTTTTAGGCCCGGCCTGCCGCTCGCCCGACCCGTTTGGGCCGAGCCCGCCCGTTTGTCAAGTCTAGTACACATGCCCAAGTGGAGATGGAAAGAAATTATTATGTATACGAGATTATTAACATTCATTTATTGAGGTATGCTAGATATAGGATTGAACAAAAAATAGATATAACTGAAAAACTGAATAGAACCGAATTTTTTTAATAATTCAGTTATTTTTTATAATTCGGTTATGTAAGATCCCAGATTTTATGAATAAAAATTTAATTTTTTTATATATTATTTTTTTAAACAGTAAGGGTTGTTTTGATAAATGTGGTGAGTTATGGGAAATATGTGCAAATTTTTTAAAGTTAACAAGTGGTAATAAAATATTCATTGTTGTCGGGAAATATATTCGTTTGGTCGTGAAATATTCTTGTTGTCGGGAAATATTCGTACGACGGCGCAATCATTTGTGGACCCCACAACGGAATAACTGTCGGATGAAAAAAACGACAAGAATGAATTTTTTAAAAATAACGGCGTGGTTGTTACCGTTAAAACTGTTGAAATACCCGGTGGTTAAAATACAGTAATACGCGGTGTTGCACAGTAGCACACGGTATTGCACAGTAATTCTAATTATTGATTCTTACGTAAGAAGTCACTACTCAATAATTGTTACAGTAATTACTGTTCAATATTATTGATTCAATAATTACTACATTAATAATTGTATAATATTTTATTGATTCAATAATTGTCATTGCACAGTATTTCAAATTATCAAATCAATAACTCATATTATTTGAATAATATTATTAGATAGCATTATTGGCAATGTCTAAGAAAGTTCTGTCTAGGAGGGGTTATTTAATTGCGCGCCAGTAAGGAGAAATCTTTATCGGAAGGCCCCCTCTTTCCTAGGAACGACCTGGTTGTCAATTTTGTAGTTCTGTAATATTATTTGTGAATAATTAATTATTGATTTATATGATAAGAAAATATTTATTTTTGTGGATATAAAAGAAGGAATTAGGGCTGAGGTGTTTTTATTAGTATTGGATGTTAATATTGTGAATTATAATATTAATGATGAAAAAAAAAGTTATTAAAAAATATGTTTTGTGAAGTCAAGTGAATTGAGATAAATAGAGAAATTTTTATTAAAGTATTTGTTATAAATTTGGCTTATTATATGTACCTCCACTTACTTATTTTTTAAAATAATCGCTATAGAATTATTCAGTATATATATATATGTGTGTGTGTGTGAAAGTGACATGTGGGATGGGGCCCACATGTAGGATGAAATAAAAATGAGGTGGGGTGGGGTAGGAAACGTATGGGGGAGGGTGTATTATATATATATATATATATATATATATATTATTTTATTTAAAGTTTTGTTTTATTATAATATTTTATTGCACAGTAATGAATAGTAAAATTAAATTTTTTCGTCGGTGCACGTTCATGAATTCGTGCGAAATTTTTCACTGTGCAGTCCGTGATTTTTATTCAAATAATACCCTTCCATTCTCCTACAAATAGGATGCTTGATTTAGAATTGAAAATCACACCAGAATCAGAAGTTTTCTCTCTCTATAATATCGAGCGTATTTTTGTGAGTATTTAGATACTTTGAGTGTTGCTATTCAGTGCAAATTTTCTTCAACATTATACCTGAAATTTCAGTCAGAAGTACTGTTCTTTTGAGGTAAAGGATATTATTTTATTGCAATACTCGTAAGAAATATTATTTTCTTTCATATTCCATATTATAAAAGCGATAATATTTCATTTCATATACCAAAATTAAAACTTGTTACGGTAAGTATTGCTTCTATAATTCCTGAAATGATCAAAAATTCTTCGAATTTTGCGTTTCATCTAGTATTATTTCATTGAAATGTTGGTATGAATTTTATTATAAAATTTTTACCTTTTCATGTCAGAGTTACTATTCACGTATACGGCACTATTCATGTATACGGCACTATTCACGAATACGGCACTATTCACAGAAAAATTAAATTTTCTTTTATTTGTCCAAGTTGTCTATTATGGTTCCTATCTTTGATTGGATACAAGTTTTGATCTTTATTCTTGAATTTTGCTCCACAAATGACTATTATGGAATATTCTTGAACTTGGATAAACTAAATTACGAATCCCTAATCTTTGTCCTTTATTTCACTGGATTCGTTATTTATATTATTTTTCATCATCCTCAGTTCTAAATGGTGATATAACTGAATATCTTTGGCCTGTAGAGCAAAGATGAATGATTACCTGATGAATATCTTTGACCCGTATGGCAAAGATGGACATGTGTTGAGATGAACATTGTAACGCCTCCTAAATAGGTCCAATCCACCCAACCCATTCTGGGTCGCCACGAAATATACTCAACAAAAATTTCAAATACAAATCTTCAAGTTCTAACTTTTTAAACTGTCGTACAAAATACGACCACAATTAAACTGTGAGTTTCAATACAAATACAGTGCCCATACTCCAAATCAATAATACGTTACAGAAAGGTACAGTCAATAACTGTTTTAGGAATTAAAATCTTTGAAAAATATTCAAGGAAACCTTCGTACATGGGAGGCCATGCATCCATGTTATAATAGATATCGTAGGACTCGAGAATTATCCTTGGTTGACCCAATAGACCCCAAAGAAAAACGAGAAGATTACTATCTTGTTCATTCCAATGGTGGGTCTTCTCTTGCCATATAATTATCTCTGTTGTCTCAAACTGAGAATTATATTCTAACCGTACTCCAAGGTTATATAGGTAGTGTTCATGGATATAATCAGCAAGTGGATGTGCACAACCATGTCTTATGATAACATGAAGTCGTATGTGGTTAGACATCTTGTATAATAGTGACAAAACACCCTTTCAAAATTGGGTTCACCTCACCTAAGTCAGGTCACCAAAATCAACCGTTAAATGACGTAAAAAATACGACGTACTTATCTAAAATTTTCAATAAAATTATTTTCATACTGTTTGGTGGAAAATTTCAACAGTTCTAGACCCTCGTTCTATTCCCCTGTTATCCCGCTAGACCCAGCTACACTCTTATTACCTGAAAGGAATTGTGAAGCAAAAGGGTGAGCACAAATAGCCCAGTAAAGAATATCATGACTAAAGATAATTAAATTATCAATAGTCTTCATCAGTAATAAATCAGAGATTTAAACATATGGTAAAACTTTTCAACCATAGCTGCAGCGGAACGAGCAATCCATTAGAAGAGTCAAATAGACTATAATGTCTATTATCTTCTCCATGTTAAAAGTCCATCAATAATATTTTATTCCTGTAACATCAATCAACAATTCCTGTCCACAATCATGTAAGTTCATGATCATAATTATCTTGATGAATTCCTCTTCGCACTCAGGACGAAGATAATTCTCATCACATGTCTTTACCTGATACACCAAAGATCATGGTTATACCAAATCACAGTTCCTGTTCATAATCATGCTAATCAATTCATCTTTGCATTACAAGCCAAAGATATTCAACAATTAATCATCCATCTTTGCACTACAGGCCAAAGATATTCACAAATTAACAGCTCATCTTTGCACTACAGGCCAAAGATATTCAACAACAGGTCATCTTTGCACTACATGCCAAAGATATTCACAAATCAACAGCTCATCTTTGCGCTACAGGCCAAAGATATTCACAAATCAACAGCTCATCTTTGCACTACAGGCCAAAGATATTCATATCTAAAAAAATATCTAACCATTTCAGAATTTATATAAACAATAATTATAACCATGTTGATCAATTCACCTTTGCCCTTAAGCTAAAGATATTCAATTATAAATTCAATGGTCATGAACATACCAGTCAACAATCCATCTTTGCACTACTGGCCAAAGAGAATCTATAGTCATGATCATACCAATAATCTACCCATCTTTACACTCAAGTCAAAGAAAAATTTCATCATCAGGATTATAAAAATGTTATATATGAGAATAAGAACAATACGATCCAATTGTCAACATGATAACCAATTGTGGAGTAAAATTCAAGAATAAAGTTCAAAATATGGATCCGATCAAAGATAGGAACCTTAACAGCCAACTTGGACAAACAGAAGAAAATTTAATTTTTCGGTGAATAGTACCGTATACGTGAATAGTGCCGTATACGTGAATAGTGTCGTATACGTGAATAGTAACCCCGACATGAAAAAGATAGAAATTTCATAAGAAAAATCATACTTCATGAATAGTATTCGTGAATAGTACCGTATTCGTGAATAGTGCCGTATACATGAATAGTGTCGTATACGTAAATAGTAATTCCGACGGAAAAAATGAGAATTTCATAATAAAATTCATGCCAATATTTTGGTATAATGATATTGAAAAGAATAACATCATTTATGTAAGAAATAACATCCCTTACAATCCCTTACCTCAAAAGAATAGTACCTCTGACTGGAATATCGGATATAATACCGAAGAAAACTTGCGCTGAATACTAATACTCAAAGTATAGAAATACTCACAAAAATACGCTCGATATTATAGAGAGAGAAAACTTCTGATTCTAGTGTGATTTTCAATTCTAACCTAAGCACCCTATTTATAGGAAAAGCTTAGGATGCCAAAGGAGACTAAAATAATAAAATATTATTATTTTAAAAAAAACTCCAGCCGCCGGCTGCTCTTCAAATTCAAATTTTCAACAAAAGTGGGGCCCACCCATTAAATAATATATATATTTTCCGAAACTTCAATAACTCATAACAAATAGCCCCTTTGTCAGAAAAATACAAATTCTATGTCCTTCCATAGAAAATTTAATTCTCTACAACTTTGCAGAAGGAAGTTTTTCCAAATTCCAAACATAAATTATCCGAAATCCAAAAACAGATGATTTCTCACACCAAAATATTGATAAAAACTCATCAGCGCCAATTCTTTCTTTAATATCCACAAAATAAATATTTTCTTATCATATAAATCAATAATTAATTATTCATAAATAATATTATAGAACTACAATATTAACAACCAGGTCGTTCCCAGGACAGAGGGGGCCTTCCGATAAGGGCTTCTCCTTACTGGCGCGCAATTAAATAACCCCTCCTAGACAGAACTTCCTTAGACATTGTCAATAATGCTATCTAATAATATTATTCAAATAATATGAATTATTGAGTTGATAACGTGAAATACTGTGCAACGACAATTATTGAATCAATACTACAAAATATCAATGTAACAATTATTGAGTCAATAATATAAAATATCAACGTAGCAATTATTGAGTCAATAATATAAAATATTGAACAGTAATTACTGTAACAATAATTGAGTAATGGCTTCTCACGTAAGACTCAATAATTTAAAATACTGTGCAATACCGTGTGCTACTATGCAACACCGCGTATCACTGTATTTTAACTACCGGGTATTTCAACAGTACTAACGGTAACAACTACGCCGTTATCTTGTAAAAAATTATTTCTGTCGCTTTCTATATCCGACAGTTATTCCGTTGTGGGGGCCCACAAATAGCTGCGCCGTCGTACGAATATTCTCCTACAACAAGAATATTCTACGACCAAACGAATATTTCCCGACAACAAGAATATTTTATAACCATTTGCTTATTTTTAAAATATTTGCACATTTCACCCATAACTTTAAACTTTTATCAATTTAACCATTTATCAAATAGAAAAATTGAATACTTTTATTTCATAAAATCTGGGGTTTTACAATCTCCTCTCCTTATGAAATTTCGTCCTCGAAATTTACGTACCTGGTATTTCGAAAAGTTGAGAATACCTTGCTTTCATTTCAGATTCCATCTTCCTTGTCATCATGATTTCTCCATTGCTCATTCTAGAATACCGCTTCAAAACAAGGTTAATTAACATATAACAATTGTCAATTTATTAAGTAAGAAAAGTCAGCTTAGGTAAGTCACACACTAGCGAAGTATTTACTCGTCTCTCCCCTCCTAGTTCTATTCCCCGATCTTCGCCAGAGATCATATCCCTAAGCTCTGATACCAAAATGTAACGCCCCCAAAATAGGTCCAATCCACCCAACCCATTCTGGGTCGCCACGAAATACACTCAACAAAAATTTCAAATACAAATCTTCAAGTTCTAACTTTTTAAACTGTCGTACAAAATACGACCACAATTAAACTGTGAGTTTCAATACAAATACAGTGCCCATACTTCAAATCAATAATACGTTACAGAAAGGTACAGTCAATAACTGTTTTAGGAATTAAAATCTTTGAAAAATGTTCAAGAAAACCTTCGTACATGGGAGGCCATGCATCCATGTTATAATAGATATCGTAGGACTCGAGAATTATCCTTGGTTGACCCAATAGACCCCAAAGAAAAACGAGAAGATTACTATCTTGTTCATTCCAATGGTGGGTCTTCTCTTGCCATATAATTATCTCTGTTGTCTCAAACTGAGAATTATATTCTAACCGTACTCCAAGATTATATAGGTAGTGTTCATGGATATAATCAGCAAGTGGATGTGCACAACCATGTCTTATGATAACATGAAGTCGTATGTGGTTAGACATCTTGTATAATAGTGACAAAACACCCTTTCAAAATTGGGTTCACCTCACCTAAGTCAGGTCACCAAAATCAACCGTTAAATGACGTAAAAAATACGACGTACTTATCTAAAATTTTCAATAAAATTATTTTCATACTGTTTGGTGGAAAATTTCAACAGTTCTAGACCCTCGTTCTATTCCCCTGTTATCCCGCTAGACCCAGCTACACTCTTATTACCTGAAAGGAATTGTGAAGCAAAAGGGTGAGCACAAATAGCCCAGTAAAGAATATCATGACTAAAGATAATTAAATTATCAATAGTCTTCATCAGTAATAAATCAGAGATTTAAACATATGGTAAAACTTTTCAACCATAGCTGCAGCGGAACGAGCAATCCATTAGAAGAGTCAAATAGACTATAATGTCTATTATCTTCTCCATGTTAAAAGTCCATCAATAATATTTTATTCCTGTAACATCAATCAACAATTCCTGTCCACAATCATGTAAGTTCATGATCATAATTATCTTGA
Organism: Panax stipuleanatus; assembly: GCA_020205555.1. NCBI lineage: Eukaryota > Viridiplantae > Streptophyta > Magnoliopsida > Apiales > Araliaceae > Panax > Panax stipuleanatus. The sequence goes on from JAINUT010000547.1 coordinate 85,714, forward strand.
TGAATTCCTCTTCGCACTCAGGACGAAGATAATTCTCATCACATGTCTTTACCTGAAACACCAAAGATCATGGTTATACCAAATCACAGTTCCTGTTCATAATCATGCTAATCAATTCATCTTTGCATTACAAGCCAAAGATATTCAACAATTAATCATCCATCTTTGCACTACAGGCCAAAGATATTCACAAATTAACAGCTCATCTTTGCACTACAGGCCAAAGATATTCAACAACAGGTCATGTGACACCCCCAAATCCGGGTACTTCAATTTCCACGGGACTTGGTGTTCACTGTACAAATATCATCTATCTATCTACCCATAGTAAATGCAAACCATGAAATAAATAGAAATAATCCTCCCCTTATGGGGTTACAACATCTGAAAAGAAATACATCAATCCCAGGTCGTACTTAACCTTAAATATCAAATGCGGAAATATAACTAATTAAATAAGTTTTACACAACTTTAACATAAGTCTGAAACATAAACACATAAAATAAACAACAAGTCTTCATCACTTGTTGACTTTGCCCTTGCCTTTGCTAGTAGAAGGCTCGTCAGACCTTTCGTTCTTAACTGCAATGTTATTATTACGCAAGAGTGAGCACGGTTGCCCACAAGTATAATAATATGACAACAATATAATAACATGCGAGTGAATCAAGGACATCTGAATAAAGAAACTCAACTTTTGACTCGAGGATAAATAACAGGAATCAAAATATCATCTGAGGGTCATAAGACCTTGAACTATGTCCTAGGTTGTAAAGTGTTTATACTTAAAACCTTTAACAGTCATAAGACTATGGACTCTACTTCTCGTACTTAGGGGGATCAGCCCTTAGTACCATATTGTGCACAATATCTCAACGCTAAAGCGTAAATAATCCCCTTTTACAGGGTTGTTCATCTCAGTTTTGACATCAGAGTCCGCACCAAAGGAAGTTTGGTTTGGATAAGCTCAATAAGTATTTTGGAATTTAGAACGTTCATCAACTATGGACTAGTCGAATCAATAAGGGTTCACTAGTCCTATAAGGTTCAACAATAACATCGATATTCAACTTGAATAATAAATCTCAAGAGTATACAATCGAATAAGTATTGTATCACTGAATCATGCTTTTAAAAGAGTTACAATATGTAATATGAATTTCGAACTTGAACAATTAAAAACACGAGCTTACTCGATATAGAAACACAAGTCTAAGGCTTAATAAATGAATAAATTAGAATTTAGGGAACTTGCTAAATCAATAAGTTAGGGATAGGATACTTGCCTCTTGCACAAGCTACAATTATAATTCACGTTCTTTATTACATCCTACATATCAATACGTTCACAATACAAATTAATCAATAACTCGATATACGTATCGAATCACACACATCGGTCTTGAGCACGTTATTGGACTATACAATTAACGATTCAAGTCATGTAATTAACTTATTAATTACTCACGTAATATAAGTTATTAACCTCTTATTATATGTTTAACATATCTTTATGTTCATTACATTAGGTTTTAAACCACCTCTTAGAACACACGAACACTTAGCAAAAAAAAAATTTCAAATTTCTGCAAGGGGCGCGGCCGCGCGCCAGTTACCCTTGGGACCAGCGCGGCCGCGCGGCAACGCAGACCCAGATTTCCAGTTCGCGAATGACACACAGAGCAACCCAAATAAATCCAAATTAAACTAACGAAATGAATTTAAGGCTACCCATGAGATATAGAATTTACAGAAACATCATACCATGTTCTAAGCATGCTTTTAACACTTTAAATCACGGAATTACACAAATCACAACATTTAATTTCACTATTTTCAATATTTTATAAAGTTTTGAAAGAAAACAAGAATTCAACGTTACGGATTCGTTATAACACCGAATCCGTTCGTTTAACTTCCATTTTGTTCGTTTAAATGTACACAATCACATTCAAGTGTTAATTTAAGTTAAATAAACGCATAAGGTGTGTAAATTTTGTACGTAAGGGCCATATGGGCCATATGTACAATTTTTACACTCTGTAACTTTTGAAAACCCAATTATCAACAAAATTCCATGGTGTGATCACTGAAAGTTATGCATATATGGCATATAATATGTTATGGACATCAATTAATATATATATAGCCATATCATGAACAAGTCATCAATTTAGTCTTTTACAGAAAACTTCAAAGTACGTTAATGGAAGTTTTGAAAACTTAATTAAGACGTAATTACATAAAATTGATCACTGTGATTTATGTATACATGGTATAAAACATGTTATAAACATAATTTAACCCATATAAAACCATATAACCAACAATGATTCAAAATTGACGATTACAGAGAACTTCAAAGTACGTAAAAATAGAAAGCTTAAAACTTAATATAACTGAATTTACCCTTGCTAGTTGGTGAAGATGATTCAAGGATGATGATATAAATTTCTCAAATTCTTCTCCCTCAATCTTTTCTCTCAAAATTCTCTCTGATATGAATATATGAATTGATATAGTATATATGTATATAAGTATAATACGTATAATATATAATGGGTGAGTGGTTGTCAGTTGGTCCCTTAGTGGGTTAACTGACCAACTCCCCTTAAGGCCTTGTTTGGCTAGCTTAAGGAATCCCTTCTCATTTATTTTAATTAATTTATTATAATATAGTTAATTAATGTCACACCCAATTAAATCAAATAATGCTATTTAAATCAATTAAATAAAATAGCATAAATCTACATTAAATCACATAGTCACATAATTAAAATTCTTATTTATTAATTATGTCTAATCATAAATCTCTAATTAATTAATAAATTAATTAGAATAACATTATGCTTATTAATTAATATATTAATCAAATAAGCTCAATTAAATACATACTTTGAATATAAAAATTCACCACATTAATTTAACTAATGTGACACATATAATTAAATTAATCTACCACAAATTCATCAATTAATTATTTAACTCAATAATTAAATCATCAAAAAATATTTATTTAATTCAATAAATATTCATAATAAATTACAAAAATCTTGTTTGTCACATCTTTCCCCCCTTAAAAGGATTCTGTCCCCAGAATCACGGTTCAATTAAATTTCGTCCCGTTACATTCTCCCCCCCTTACAAAGATTCTGTCCCCAGAATCGCATAAACAAAAAAATTAAGTAAATAAATCTGGGTAATTCTTCATCATATGCTCTTCGAGTTCCCACGTAGCTTCTTCAGCATTGTGGTTCCTCCAAATTACCTTAACAGAAGGTATAATTTTATTTCTGAGGACTTGCTCTTTCCTGTCAACAATCTGAACAGGAATTTCTTCATAGGATAAGTCTTTCTCAAAATGTAGGGGTTCATATTCAATCACATGTTTGTAATCGGGTTTGTAGGGGCGTAAAACTGACACATGAAAGACGTTGTGGACATTCTCAAGCGCCGGAGGTAAGGCTACCTCATACGCAACTTCTCCAATCCTTCGCAGTACTTCAAAGGGTCCAATGAACCTTGGGCTCAATTTTCCCTTCTTACCGAATCTGATCTTCCCCTTCCAGGGAGAGACTTCCAAGAACACATAGCTACCCGATTCAAACTCAACGTTCTTACGGTGTGGATCGGCGTATTTCTTCTGCCTATCCTGAGCTGCTACCAGTCTTGTTCTGATCACTTTGACTATCTCTGCTGTCTGCTGTACCAGTTCTGGACCTAATAGTTGTCTCTCGCCAACTTCATCCCAGTATAGCGGGGTTCTGCATTTTCTTCCGTACAACGCTTCGTAAGGCGGCATGCCAATACTAGCGTGGTAACTGTTGTTGTAACCGAATTCCACAAGCGGTAGGTGATCATCCCAATTTCCTTTAAAATCCATGATGCATGCTCTCAACATATCTTCCAATGTCTGGATCGTTCTTTCACTCTGCCCATCTGTCTGAGGGTGATAAGCCGTACTCATTCTCAACTGTGTCCCCATGCATTCTTGTAGTCGCTTCCAGAAGTTCGATGTGAAACGCGGATCTCTGTCGGAAACAATTGACACCGGAACTCCGTGCCTCGAAACAATCTCTTTCACATATAGCCTTGCCAACTGGTCTAAGTTGAATCTGATTTTAATCGGAAGGAAGTGTGCGGATTTCGTCAGTCGGTCAACGATAACCCATACTGCGTCGTAGCCTTTCTGAGTCGTCGGAAGGCCAACCACGAAATCCATCGTAATGTGTTCCCATTTCCATTCTGGGATTTCCAGGGGTTGTAGCAAACCACTTGGTCTCTGATGTTCTGCTTTCACTTTCTGACAGGTTAGACACTTTGCAACACACTCAGCAACATCTCGTTTCAAATTTGGCCACCAGAAGTGTTGTCGAAGATCCTGGTACATCTTGGTACTACCGGGGTGAATTGAATACCGTGAGCTATGAGCCTCTCTCAAAATGTCATCCTTAATTTCTGGCACTGACGGTACCCGAACTCTATTCTCAAATCTCAGTAGTCCCTCACTGTCTATCTTGAATCTCGGTTCGGTTCCTTCAGATATCTTTTTCTTAACCTTCTCACATTCTTCGTCCTGAAGTTGAGCTTCCTTAACTTTATCCAATAGGGTTGTACCAGCTTGAATCTGAAACAACTTCTCGTCAATCTCCATCGAATACTTCACTTCCAATTTCAGCTTTTCCATTGCTGAAATTAGTTCCTCCTGAGTAGTCAACATCATCAATTTCTCCCGACCCTTTCTGCTTAAGGCGTCGGCAACCACATTAGCCTTACCCGGATGGTATAAGATTTCACAGTCATAATCCTTAATTAACTCCAGCCACCTTCTCTGGCGCATATTCAAGTCCTTCTGTGTAAAGATATATTTCAGACTCTTGTGGTCTGTATATATTTCACACTTCTCCCCATAGAGATAGTGTCTCCAAATTTTTAAAGCAAATACCACGGCAGCTAACTCCAAGTCATGGGTCGGATACCCCTTCTCATAGTCTTTCAATTGTCGTGACGCATACGCAATGACCCTGCCGTTTTGCATAAGCACACAGCCAAGTCCTTTATGCGACGCATCACTATAAACCACAAAATTGCCTGTGTCGTCCGGAAGGGATAACACAGGTGCTGAACTCAACCTCCTCTTGAGCTCTTGGAAACTTTCCTCACACTTCTCTGTCCAAACGAATTTCACCGATTTTCTAGTCAAATTTGTCAGCGGAGTTGCGATCTTGGAAAAGTCCTGAATAAATCTTCTATAATAACCCGCCAATCCAAGAAAACTCCTCACTTCCGACGGTGTTTTCGGCAGATCCCAGTTCATCACAGCTTCGACTTTAGAGGGATCTACCGAAATTCCGTCCTTGTCGATCACATGTCCAAGAAATTGCACTCTTTCAATCCAGAATTCACATTTAGAAAATTTGGCGTACAACTTCTCTCTTCTCAACGCCTCTAATGTTAACTTCAGATGTTCTACATGTTCTTCCTTGGTCTTCGAGTATACCAAAATATCGTCGATAAAGACCACCACGAATTTGTCCAAAAACGGCTTGAACACTCCATTCATTAAGCCCATGAATGCTGCAGGAGCATTCGTTAGACCAAATGACATTACCAAAAATTCGTAGTGACCATATCGAGTCCTAAATGCTGTCTTTGGAACATCCTCTGGCCTCACCTTCAGCTGATGATAGCCACTCCTCAAGTCTATCTTTGAAAAGTACCTTGCACCCTTCAATTGGTCGAACAGATCGTCGATCCTCGGTAATGGATATCTATTCTTAATTGTGACCTTATTCAGTTCTCTGTAGTCGATGCAAAGCCGCATCGTCCCGTCCTTCTTCTTCACAAATAACACCGGCGCTCCCCACGGCGATACGCTCGGTTGGATGTACTTCTTGTCCAGTAACTCTTGTAGTTGTACCATTAACTCTTTCATCTCTACCGGAGCCATCCGGTATGGTGCCTTCGATATTGGGGCCGTCCCTGGCGCCAAATCGATCACAAACTCAACCTCTCTGTCTGGCGGAAGTCCTGGCAGATCATCCGAAAATACGTCTAAGAAGTCCCTCACGACTGGTATATCTTCTAATTTCGAATTTTCTTTACGACTATCGACTATGTAGGCTAAATATCCTACACAGCCTTGTCTTAACAACTTCCTGGCCTGCATCATCGTCAGACAACTCGCTTGTCTAGGCGATTTACTGCCATAAAACACAACCTTTGACGGGGTCATAAGGTTGATACACTTCCTCTGGCAATCAATTACAGCCCCATAATTGACTAGCCAATCCATTCCCAGAATAACATCGAATTCCCCAAGTCTAATCGGGATAAGATTTACGTTCATAATGTTACCCTTAATATCTACTCTACAGTTCTTGTGTACATACTTAACAGGGATTACTTCTTTATTCGCAATCTCTATATTCATGGGGTATTCTAACTCGTCCATAGGAAGTTCTAAGTTCTTAGCAAAGTCATCGGATATAAATGAACAAGTAGCACCCGAATCAAATAGTACATAAGCATTAACTTTATTGATCGGAATGATACCTGACACCACATCGCGAGACTGCACAGCATCCTGCACGGTCATGTTGAAGGTCCTGGCGGTTGGTCGGTTGGTTGCGGTTGGTCCCGTGATAGTTAAAGCACTTCCACCGCTGTTTCCCCTGTTTCCACCTGATCCTTCCCTTCCAGATCCCTTCTTGGGACAGTCCCTTGCCAGATGGTCCTTTGAGCCGCAAGTGAAGCAAGCGCCCTTCTTTGGGTTCGGACAGTTAGGTGCTATGTGGCCTTCCTGACCACAATTATAACATACTCGTTTTCCCTTCATACAGACCCCCAGGTGAGCTTTCCCGCAGGTCGAACAAGCTTCGATCCTCTTGCTTTGATACCAACCTGTGACACCCCCAAATCCGGGTACTTCAATTTCCACGGGACTTGGTGTTCACTGTACAAATATCATCTATCTATCTACCCATAGTAAATGCAAACCATGAAATAAATAGAAATAATCCTCCCCTTATGGGGTTACAACATCTGAAAAGAAATACATCAATCCCAGGTCGTACTTAACCTTAAATATCAAATGCGGAAATATAACTAATTAAATAAGTTTTACACAACTTTAACATAAGTCTGAAACATAAACACATAAAATAAACAACAAGTCTTCATCACTTGTTGACTTTGCCCTTGCCTTTGCTAGTAGAAGGCTCGTCAGACCTTTCGTTCTTAACTGCAATGTTATTATTACGCAAGAGTGAGCACGGTTGCCCACAAGTATAATAATATGACAACAATATAATAACATGCGAGTGAATCAAGGACATCTGAATAAAGAAACTCAACTTTTGACTCGAGGATAAATAACAGGAATCAAAATATCATCTGAGGGTCATAAGACCTTGAACTATGTCCTAGGTTGTAAAGTGTTTATACTTAAAACCTTTAACAGTCATAAGACTATGGACTCTACTTCTCGTACTTAGGGGGATCAGCCCTTAGTACCATATTGTGCACAATATCTCAACGCTAAAGCGTAAATAATCCCCTTTTACAGGGTTGTTCATCTCAGTTTTGACATCAGAGTCCGCACCAAAGGAAGTTTGGTTTGGATAAGCTCAATAAGTATTTTGGAATTTAGAACGTTCATCAACTATGGACTAGTCGAATCAATAAGGGTTCACTAGTCCTATAAGGTTCAACAATAACATCGATATTCAACTTGAATAATAAATCTCAAGAGTATACAATCGAATAAGTATTGTATCACTGAATCATGCTTTTAAAAGAGTTACAATATGTAATATGAATTTCGAACTTGAACAATTAAAAACACGAGCTTACTCGATATAGAAACACAAGTCTAAGGCTTAATAAATGAATAAATTAGAATTTAGGGAACTTGCTAAATCAATAAGTTAGGGATAGGATACTTGCCTCTTGCACAAGCTACAATTATAATTCACGTTCTTTATTACATCCTACATATCAATACGTTCACAATACAAATTAATCAATAACTCGATATACGTATCGAATCACACACATCGGTCTTGAGCACGTTATTGGACTATACAATTAACGATTCAAGTCATGTAATTAACTTATTAATTACTCACGTAATATAAGTTATTAACCTCTTATTATATGTTTAACATATCTTTATGTTCATTACATTAGGTTTTAAACCACCTCTTAGAACACACGAACACTTAGCAAAAAAAAAAATTTCAAATTTCTGCAAGGGGCGCGGCCGCGCGCCAGTTACCCTTGGGACCAGCGCGGCCGCGCGGCAACGCAGACCCAGATTTCCAGTTCGCGAATGACACACAGAGCAACCCAAATAAATCCAAATTAAACTAACGAAATGAATTTAAGGCTACCCATGAGATATAGAATTTACAGAAACATCATACCATGTTCTAAGCATGCTTTTAACACTTTAAATCACGGAATTACACAAATCACAACATTTAATTTCACTATTTTCAATATTTTATAAAGTTTTGAAAGAAAACAAGAATTCAACGTTACGGATTCGTTATAACACCGAATCCGTTCGTTTAACTTCCATTTTGTTCGTTTAAATGTACACAATCACATTCAAGTGTTAATTTAAGTTAAATAAACGCATAAGGTGTGTAAATTTTGTACGTAAGGGCCATATGGGCCATATGTACAATTTTTACACTCTGTAACTTTTGAAAACCCAATTATCAACAAAATTCCATGGTGTGATCACTGAAAGTTATGCATATATGGCATATAATATGTTATGGACATCAATTAATATATATATAGCCATATCATGAACAAGTCATCAATTTAGTCTTTTACAGAAAACTTCAAAGTACGTTAATGGAAGTTTTGAAAACTTAATTAAGACGTAATTACATAAAATTGATCACTGTGATTTATGTATACATGGTATAAAACATGTTATAAACATAATTTAACCCATATAAAACCATATAACCAACAATGATTCAAAATTGACGATTACAGAGAACTTCAAAGTACGTAAAAATAGAAAGCTTAAAACTTAATATAACTGAATTTACCCTTGCTAGTTGGTGAAGATGATTCAAGGATGATGATATAAATTTCTCAAATTCTTCTCCCTCAATCTTTTCTCTCAAAATTCTCTCTGATATGAATATATGAATTGATATAGTATATATGTATATAAGTATAATACGTATAATATATAATGGGTGAGTGGTTGTCAGTTGGTCCCTTAGTGGGTTAACTGACCAACTCCCCTTAAGGCCTTGTTTGGCTAGCTTAAGGAATCCCTTCTCATTTATTTTAATTAATTTATTATAATATAGTTAATTAATGTCACACCCAATTAAATCAAATAATGCTATTTAAATCAATTAAATAAAATAGCATAAATCTACATTAAATCACATAGTCACATAATTAAAATTCTTATTTATTAATTATGTCTAATCATAAATCTCTAATTAATTAATAAATTAATTAGAATAACATTATGCTTATTAATTAATATATTAATCAAATAAGCTCAATTAAATACATACTTTGAATATAAAAATTCACCACATTAATTTAACTAATGTGACACATATAATTAAATTAATCTACCACAAATTCATCAATTAATTATTTAACTCAATAATTAAATCATCAAAAAATATTTATTTAATTCAATAAATATTCATAATAAATTACAAAAATCTTGTTTGTCACAGGTCATCTTTGCACTACATGCCAAAGATATTCACAAATCAACAGCTCATCTTTGCGCTACAGGCCAAAGATATTCACAAATCAACAGCTCATCTTTGCACTACAGGCCAAAGATATTCATATCTAAAAAAATATCTAACCATTTCAGAATTTATATAAACAATAATTATAACCATGTTGATCAATTCACCTTTGCCCTTAAGCTAAAGATATTCAATTATAAATTCAATGGTCATGAACATACCAGTCAACAATCCATCTTTGCACTACTGGCCAAAGAGAATCTATAGTCATGATCATACCAATAATCTACCCATCTTTACACTCAAGTCAAAGAAAAATTTCATCATCAGGATTATAAAAATGTTATATATGAGAATAAGAACAATACGATCCAATTGTCAACATGATAACCAATTGTGGAGTAAAATTCAAGAATAAAGTTCAAAATATGGATCCGATCAAAGATAGGAACCTTAACAGCCAACTTGGACAAACAGAAGAAAATTTAATTTTTCGGTGAATAGTACCGTATACGTGAATAGTGCCGTATACGTGAATAGTGTCGTATACGTGAATAGTAACCCCGACATGAAAAAGATAGAAATTTCATAAGAAAAATCATACTTCATGAATAGTATTCGTGAATAGTACCGTATTCGTGAATAGTGCCGTATACATGAATAGTGTCGTATACGTAAATAGTAATTCCGACGGAAAAAATGAGAATTTCATAATAAAATTCATGCCAATATTTTGGTATAATGATATTGAAAAGAATAACATCATTTATGTAAGAAATAACATCCCTTACAATCCCTTACCTCAAAAGAATAGTACCTCTGACTGGAATATCGGATATAATACCGAAGAAAACTTGCGCTGAATACTAATACTCAAAGTATAGAAATACTCACAAAAATACGCTCGATATTATAGAGAGAGAAAACTTCTGATTCTAGTGTGATTTTCAATTCTAACCTAAGCACCCTATTTATAGGAAAAGCTTAGGATGCCAAAGGAGACTAAAATAATAAAATATTATTATTTTAAAAAAAACTCCAGCCGCCGGCTGCTCTTCAAATTCAAATTTTCAACAAAAGTGGGGCCCACCCATTAAATAATATATATATTTTCCGAAACTTCAATAACTCATAACAAATAGCCCCTTTGTCAGAAAAATACAAATTCTATGTCCTTCCATAGAAAATTTAATTCTCTACAACTTTGCAGAAGGAAGTTTTTCCAAATTCCAAACATAAATTATCCGAAATCCAAAAACAGATGATTTCTCACACCAAAATATTGATAAAAACTCATCAGCGCCAATTCTTTCTTTAATATCCACAAAATAAATATTTTCTTATCATATAAATCAATAATTAATTATTCATAAATAATATTATAGAACTACAATATTAACAACCAGGTCGTTCCCAGGACAGAGGGGGCCTTCCGATAAGGGCTTCTCCTTACTGGCGCGCAATTAAATAACCCCTCCTAGACAGAACTTCCTTAGACATTGTCAATAATGCTATCTAATAATATTATTCAAATAATATGAATTATTGAGTTGATAACGTGAAATACTGTGCAACGACAATTATTGAATCAATACTACAAAATATCAATGTAACAATTATTGAGTCAATAATATAAAATATCAACGTAGCAATTATTGAGTCAATAATATAAAATATTGAACAGTAATTACTGTAACAATAATTGAGTAATGGCTTCTCACGTAAGACTCAATAATTTAAAATACTGTGCAATACCGTGTGCTACTATGCAACACCGCGTATCACTGTATTTTAACTACCGGGTATTTCAACAGTACTAACGGTAACAACTACGCCGTTATCTTGTAAAAAATTATTTCTGTCGCTTTCTATATCCGACAGTTATTCCGTTGTGGGGGCCCACAAATAGCTGCGCCGTCGTACGAATATTCTCCTACAACAAGAATATTCTACGACCAAACGAATATTCCCCGACAACAAGAATATTTTATAACCATTTGCTTATTTTTAAAATATTTGCACATTTCACCCATAACTTTAAACTTTTATCAATTTAACCATTTATCAAATAGAAAAATTGAATACTTTTATTTCATAAAATGTGGGGTTTTACAATCTCCTCTCCTTATGAAATTTCGTCCTCGAAATTTACGTACCTGGTATTTCGAAAAGTTGAGAATACCTTGCTTTCATTTCAGATTCCATCTTCCTTGTCATCATGATTTCTCCATTGCTCATTCTAGAATACCGCTTCAAAACAAGGTTAATTAACATATAACAATTGTCAATTTATTAAGTAAGAAAAGTCAGCTTAGGTAAGTCACACAGTAGCGAAGTATTTACTCGTCTCTCCCCTCCTAGTTCTATTCCCCGATCTTCGCCAGAGATCATATCCCTAAGCTCTGATACCAAAATGTAACGCCCCCAAAATAGGTCCAATCCACCCAACCCATTCTGGGTCGCCACGAAATACACTCAACAAAAATTTCAAATACAAATCTTCAAGTTCTAACTTTTTAAACTGTCGTACAAAATACGACCACAATTAAACTGTGAGTTTCAATACAAATACAGTGCCCATACTCCAAATCAATAATACGTTACAGAAAGGTACAGTCAATAACTATTTTAGGAATTAAAATCTTTGAAAAATGTTCAAGAAAACCTTCGTACATGGGAGGCCATGCATCCATGTTATAATAGATATCGTAGGACTCGAGAATTATCCTTGGTTGACCCAATAGACCCCAAAAAAAAACGAGAAGATTACTATCTTGTTCATTCCAATGGTGGGTCTTCTCTTGCCATATAATTATCTCTGTTGTCTCAAACTGAGAATTATATTCTAACCGTACTCCAAGATTATATAGGTAGTGTTCATGGATATAATCAGCAAGTGGATGTGCACAACCATGTCTTATGATAACATGAAGTCGTATGTGGTTAGACATCTTGTATAATAATGACAAAACACCCTTCCAAAATTGGGTTCACCTCACCTAAGTCAGGTCACCAAAATCAACCGTTAAATGACGTAAAAAATACGACGTACTTATCTAAAATTTTCAATAAAATTATTTTCATACTGTTTGGTGGAAAATTTCAACAGTTCTAGACCCTCGTTCTATTCCCCTGTTATCCCGCTAGACCCAGCTACACTCTTATTACCTGAAAGGAATTGTGAAGCAAAAGGGTGAGCACAAATAGCCCAGTAAAGAATATCATGACTAAAGATAATTAAATTATCAATAGTCTTCATCAGTAATAAATCAGAGATTTAAACATATGGTAAAACTTTTCAACCATAGCTGCAGCGGAACGAGCAATCCATTAGAAGAGTCAAATAGACTATAATGTCTATTATCTTCTCCATGTTAAAAGTCCATCAATAATATTTTATCCCTGTAACATCAATCAACAATTTCTGTCCACAATCATGTAAGTTCATGATCATAATTATCTTGATGAATTCATCTTCGCACTCAGGACGAAGATAATTCTCATCACCTGTCTTTACCTGAAACACCAAAGATCATGGTTATACCAAATCACAGTTCCTGTTCATAATCATGCTAATCAATTCATCTTTGCATTACAAGCCAAAGATATTCAACAATTAATCATCCATCTTTGCACTACAGGCCAAAGATATTCACAAATTAACAGCTCATTTTTGCACTACAGGCCAAAGATATTCAACAACAGGTCATCTTTGCACTACATGCCAAAGATATTCACAAATCAACAGCTCATCTTTGCGCTACAGGCCAAAGATATTCACAAATCAACAGCTCATCTTTGCACTACAGGCCAAAGATATTCATATCTAAAAAAATATCTAACCATTTCAGAATTTATATAAACAATAATTATAACCATGTTGATCAATTCACCTTTGCCCTTAAGCTAAAGATATTCAATTGTAAATTCAATGGTCATGAACATACCAGTCAACAATCCATCTTTGCACTACTGGCCAAAGAGAATCTATAGTCATGATCATACCAATAATCTACCAATCTTTACACTCAAGTCAAAGAGAAATTTCATTATTAGAATTATAAAAATGTTATATATGAGAATAAGAACAATACGATCCAATTGTCAACATGATAACCAATTATGGAGTAAAATTCAAGAATAAAGTTCAAAATATGGATCCGATCAAAGATAGGAACCTTAACAGCCAACTTGGACAAACAGAAGAAAATTTAATTTTTCGGTGAATAGTACCGTATACGTGAATAGTGTCGTATACGTGAATAGTAACCCCGACATGAAAAAGATAAAAATTTCATAAGAAAAATCATACTTCGTGAATAGTATTCGTGAATAGTACCGTATTCGTGAATAGTGTCGTATACATGAATAGTGCCGTATACGTAAATAGTAATTCCGACGGAAAAAGTGAGAATTTCATAATAAAATTCATGCCAATATTTTGGTATAATGATATTGAAAAGAATAACATCATTTATGTAAGAAATAACATCCCTTACCATCCCTTACCTCAAAAGAATAGTACCTCTGACTGGAATATCGGATATAATACCGAAGGAAACTTGCGCTGAATACTAATACTTAAAGTATAGAAATACTCACAAAAATACGCTCGATATTATAGAGAGAGAAAACTTCTGATTCTAGTGTGATTTTCAATTCTAACCTAAGCACCCTATTTATAGGAAAAGCTTAGGATGCCAAAGGAGACTAAAATAATAAAATATTATTATTTTAAAAAAAACTCCAGCCGCCGGCTGCTCTTCAAATTCAAATTTTCAACAAAAGTGGGGCCCACCCATTAAATAATATATATATTTTCCGAAACTTCAATAATTCATAACAAATAGCCCCTTTGTCAGAAAAATACAAATTCTATGTCCTTGCATAGGAAATTTAATTCTCTACAACTTTGCAGAAGGAAGTTTTTCCAAATTCCAAACATAAATTATCCGAAATCCAAAAACAGATGATTTCTCACACCAAAATATTGATAAAAACTCATCAGCGCCAATTCCTTCTTTAATATCCACAAAATAAATATTTCCTTATCATATAAATCAATAATTAATTATTCATAAATAATATTATAGAACTACAATATTAACAACCAGGTCGTTCCCAGGACAGAGGGGGCCTTCCGATAAGGACTTCTCCTTATTGGCGCGCAATTAAATAACCCCTCCTAGACAGAACTTCCTTAGACATTGTCAATAATGCTATCTAATAATATTATTCAAATAATATGAATTATTGAGTTGATAACGTGAAATACTGTGCAACGACAATTATTGAATCAATACTACAAAATATCAATGTAACAATTATTGAGTCAATAATATAAAATATCAACGTAGCAATTATTGAGTCAATAATATAAAATATTGAACAGTAATTACTGTAACAATAATTGAGTAATGGCTTCTCACGTAAGACTCAATAATTTAAAATACTGTGCAATACCGTGTGCTACTATGCAACACCGCGTATCACTGTATTTTAACCACCGGGTATTTCAACAGTACTAACGGTAACAACTACGCCGTTATCTTGTAAAAAGTTATTTCTGTCGCTTTCTATATCCGACAGTTATTCCGTTGTGGGGGCCCACAAATAGCTGCGCCGTCGTACGAATATTCCCCGACAACAAGAATATTACACGACCAGACGAATATTCCCCGACAACAAGAATATTTTATAACCATTTGCTTATTTTTAAAATATTTGCACATTTCACCCATAACTTTAAACTTTTATCAATTTAACCATTTACCAAATAGAAAAATTGAATACTTTTATTTCATAAAATCTGGGGTCTTACAAACATGACCAACTGATGATATAAATGAATATCTTTGGTCTGTAGTGCAAGGATGAATATTTGATTCGAGATGTATATTGACTAATGTTACAGGGATAAAATATTGATGATGGACTTTTAAATCATAGAAGATAGTAGACTACATTCTCTACTTAATTTTTCTAAAAAATTATTATTTTCGCCGCAGTTGTTGATCTAAAATTTGTTGTCCATAATATTTTATCTGATTTATTGAAGACTAACGATAAATTGTTCTTTATTATTAGGTCATAATATTCTTTACTGGCTAGTTGAGCTCACCCTTTTCATCTATTGTCCTCTTCAGGGAATAAAAATGTTGCGGAAACTAGTCGGGGATCAGTGTGATGGTCAGAATAGAACAGTAGTAGTCCTCACTATTTTTGTAATATAGTGTGATAATAATTATAATTAGTGAGAACTGAATTTGAGTGTTAATATTTCGTTTGTATTGACACTCACAGTTGTGTGGTCGTATTTTACACGATTGTTTGAGATAAAAGATTTGTATTTAAAATTCTATACAATGTATTTGGCGACTCAAAATGGATTGAGTTGACTGGACCTATTCTGGGGTCGTCACAAGTTATATCCGAATTTTTATTCGATTTTCGGGTTCGAATTCGAGTTTCAATTTTATGTTATTCGATTAACCGAATAAAAAAAATCAAAACTTAAAAGTTAAAACAATAATCTGATCTCTCATCTCACTCTCGCACTCTTAGAGTCAGTTCTGTATCTCTATTTTCAGATCTCGACTCTCATCTCTTATCTCATCTCTCAAAACTCACTCTCACTACTCACTCGATCTCTCATCTCCCAGATCTGGATCTTGATACCCTCAGCCCTAAGATATCTCACTCTCTTATCTCTCTTCTCTCTCTGTCCTAACCAACGACAGACAGAGGAGAACTACAAACCAACGATAGACATTACCCAGTTAAAATTTGTGCGGATCGATTACAAATACATAGAAATCTACAATCAAGCATTCCAGTCCCTAGATCTCTAGGTTCCCAGAATTTCAGGCGTTGTAGATGTTTTTTTCTCGAGGAAATTCCTTCCTGTTTCTTGTTTTCTTTCTCCATCGCAAATGGTGCGAGTTAAGTTTCATAAAAGACTGCTGCTTTATCATCAGGGTCACTAGTTTGTGAAGTTTTACCTCCTGGGTTTGTCTAGTTTTGTGAAAAGGGATAGTTCCGGCTATATAGTAGTGGTGGATTTGCTTTATGGGTGCTGATTTTGGGGAGTTGCGTTTTTTTGCTGCTGGATGTTGTTTGGATAAGGCAATATAAAGGTGGCATGTTCATGTGATAATGGTTTTTCTTATTTTGACTCTAATAAAATGGTGATGGTTGTGGAAAGAAATTGAAATTATTGAACAAAGGATGGAAAATTGGGCAACTATCTTCTGGAGTGTTGTATTATTGATTTTTGACATTGTTGCAGGATTTTGATTTTGCCGATTTGAATTGATTCATTTTTTTGTTTGATAAAATGGAACAGTATTTCGGTTATTATTCGAAATAACTGAATTTATAACTCAGTAATTCGGTTATTTCTAAAATCGGTTAATAATTCAAATAATACAATTAGAAAGATTTTGATTTTTGGTTATAATTGAATAAGTTATTCAGTTCGATTATAACTGAATTGCTCAACTTTAAATGAATATGTTCAAAATTGATTATTTTCAAATTTACCATCGAGCCAAAATTCCGTTTTTAGATTATTTTATTTTCAGAATATGGAATTTAATTTATGATATCCTAATAAGTACTCCGGTTTGACTCATTAATGCAAGTTTCCTCATGTTTTGTCAATCGTGGACGGGTTCGTGGTTGGACCCAAGTGAACCACCACTCAAATAAATAAAGATTAAAAATAAGGGAACTGATACTTTTATATGTATTTTTTATATTTTTACATATTTTTTTTTCACATGGCATACATTGGATTTTACCTTCATATAAAAATAAATCATGTAAAAATATCAAAAACACATATACAAATAGTGATATCCTAAAAATAAATCTTTGAGAGTTTTTGTCTAGACCGGTCTCTAAATTAATTAAATTCATATTCTTTAGGTAGACAACACAAATTGATCGTAGACAGTGGCGCATGGGAGGTTGTGGGGTCAATTGACCTTACTGGAAAAAAATTATTTTATAATATATGATAAATTTAGAAGAAAATTTAAGTATAATGAATAAATTGACTCCATTGAAATTTTATAAATTTTTTAATATACAGAGTCAAATTGAATTTTTTATAACTTTCTCAATTTCATATTACTTCAACTCCTTGATGTATGCATCTTCCTCTAATATTTTTAAAATAAATAATAATCTAATTTATATTATTTTTATAACATAAGAAATTTAAATATTTATTAACAAATTTGTTATTTGAAAGACATATTAAGGGTCAATAAGGGGTTGTGTGTGTGTGTATATATATATATAATGTTTATTACTTGTTATATTAACAATATTATAACCAAATAGATGTTTTACATATGCAATCGGCCAAAAAGCACAAAATTATCTAAAAAAAATAGCTTGGGGGCGCTGTCCCGAACCCCCGCCAAATTATTTATAGCATTACAATATTTTGACCCTACTGAATAAAAATTCTGGCTTCACCACTGAATTTAGGTCTCCTTATATATTTTAACGACCAATCATTAAAGTTTTGGTGAAAAAATTGAATTTTAAAAAAAATACAAAATGATGTGTATAGTAGTGTTTAATTATAACTATTGAATGCACACATATATGATAAAATATCAATAAATTATAATTCAATACATTATTTTATATTTAACTTTTTATAACTATCTTTTATCAGCGTTATTATGTATTGTGGAACATGTTTTTTTTTTTTTGAAATAATGCTACTATCACATAAATATAGATAACATAATACTCACATACACACATGTATATTTGTGAGCTCCACATATCAGGCAGAACCTACAGTATGCATATGTATATATGTGAACATTATGTAATCTATATTTATGTGATAGTAGCATTGTTGTTTTTTTTACCCATGACTAATGCCTTGGTTTTAGCCCATGTAAGAAACGACACGAGGTATGATCGTTAATTGAGATGCACTTCTTTGAGTTATATTTGTCACGTCTTTTGTCATTGGGCTAGTATGCGATACTTGGGCATTTGGATGCTTGGTAATTGAGATACACTTCTTTGAGTTATACTACCTCCGTCTCATTTTAAATATTGTTTTAGAGCATGTTTTTGTCTCTTAACATTTGTCGTTTGAGAATTTAAATTTTATATTAATTATTTAGTTTTTAATATTATTCAAAATATTAAATATAATTTTAGTTGTCTCCCTTTTTTTTGTTCAATAAATAACACCCTCTTTTTTAATACAAGGACAATATAGACAATTGATATTATATTTAATACTATGCAATCATTTTCTTAATACTTGTGCATAACTCTAAAACGACATATATTAAGAGACGGAGGGAGTATTTGTCATGATGTTCCATGACCTCGTAATTCATATCATAACACTAGGTGTGACAAAAAAATTGTCACAAATATTTCTCAAATGATAATACATTAAATAAGACAGTAATTTATGAAATAGACGTATAAACAAGGAAATCAATATTTTTACATGAAAAGTGTCGTTATAGATGTATAGCGACGGTAAAAAACGTCGCTGTAGGATTTATAGCGTCGATTTTTATGTGGAAATATCAAAAAATCATGTTAAAATATCAGTTTCCTGTAAACAAATATAATGATGTTACATTATTTAATAAGAAAATTATAAGACATCTAACAATATGTAAACTTGTATATACATGTTTTCAATCAATACTCTGTGAAATGGACTGGATGTATCACAACTCTGCTCCTTTACACTGAATTGATATATTTGTCGAAATCCGACATGTATATGCACAATTCCTGCTCATTACTCAGTGGACTCTCATTTCTAACTGTTGCCATGCGATGCCTTGGTTGAGATGCATAGTGCGCAGAGGCCTCTAAAGCCTCAATATGCGCATTTTCTTGATCTTGCAGCAGATTTTGCGCGCGCAAAGCTGTTGTATACAATCCAGTGGCCAGAAAAACTGTGGTTAATCCGAGCACTCCGGCAGCAGAGAACAAGCCTTGTCGAAGACCGAGGCAATTAGGCCTTGGAGTTGACCAGTTTTTGAGATGTCCTGATTCCACACTCACTCCTACTAATAACAAAATTTCTCCAATAGCAAAACAAATCCCACATAAAAACCAAAATAATTGTGTCACTTTGTAATTTTTTTTATGTTAAGAACTTGTCCAATTCCAACTATATTTGTTTGGACAAAAATTGTGACTAGATACAATGCCACATTTTGTAAATAGGTGTAGAACCACAATGACCACATGGTATTTGGCCTAGTAGTATGACTCGCCTCATGGTATCCATGAGGCCGAGGGTTCGATCATTGGTAGCAGCAAGGAGTGTGTGTGCGTGGGTGTAGCAAAAAAAAAAGGTGTAGATACGTGGGTAATTTGTGAATGTCTCTCTGTACGCAACAAAAGTCGCAACTTTTTTGTTTGTATCGTTGTACATTGTCTAATTTTGATGTTCCTTCCGAGTCTTCTGACGTTTGTGCATAGAGATGAATTAATATTGTTGCAGAAAATTAATTTATACCATGTTGTGACAAAGAAAAAGCCAGCTTGCCAAGTGAGAGACTTGACAGGATCAGAGTCAGGATCCCAAGTCACGAAAGCCATGGGGGTCGATTTGCTGACTAAAACAAGCATGTAAGTATGCTCCACCACCATGGCAATCGCCAAGGCCACAAATGCAGCAGCAGCACACAGCAGCGGCGTTTTGCCACTGCTACTGTATGTACACTGGTATTTCTCTGCATGTCCTGCGCCAGTTGAGCTCAGCCATATAACCTGCAA
Organism: Panax stipuleanatus; assembly: GCA_020205555.1. Lineage (NCBI taxonomy): Eukaryota > Viridiplantae > Streptophyta > Magnoliopsida > Apiales > Araliaceae > Panax > Panax stipuleanatus. Next base: position 106,252 of record JAINUT010000547.1, read on the forward strand.
AATTATGACCCTCAATTACATAAGACCCATGAGTTTTTTTATGATAATCATAGTTTTTCATACAAGTGGTGTTGCATTAGTACCTGCGAATGAGTGGCCTCAGCAATTAGACTAAGAATGAAGCAAATTAGGCCAAATAGTGCTGTAAAAATCATGAGAATGGCAGCTGTTTTGCTAACTATACCAGTTCCTCGACAACTTGGGGCGAGATCAGCATGTGTTACTGACATGAGTGAAGGCCTGTTTTGGCAAGAAACCGGATTTGGGGTGGTTCAAAATGTATGAAAGAAAATGATTTGGGACATACAGAGGGACAAGTTTTTTTTTGTTTTTTGTTTTAGGGTTGGGGGGAGGAGGGGGTGTTAGTATTGCTTGGAACAAAGGTTGCTTAAAGGTTAGATATTCCTTTGGTCTGGGCTTTCCATTCAAGTTTTCACATAAGGGTATAAAACTTTCTTGTTTTTCAAGGTGGTTTGAGTAGAATAATTAGAAGGAAAAGGCATTTTCACACCGATTATTAGATAAGGGCAGCCTTGATGTTCATACCAAACCACTGTTTGATAGTTAAATTGTACTCCTTAATTAGAAAATTGTGGCTTTATGATCAAAAGCAACCTTCATGATATTTGAACAAATAAACTAAATTTTTCTCAATGTTCACCCCACCCCATCCCACTCCACCCCACTAAGTAGAATAATTCTTACACAGGTTTCTACAGAGGATAGTATTGCAAGTGGTTTGAATGGAACTTGGGAGCCAATTTGGATAAACTTAGTTTGTTATGTCCTCTTTTTCTTTTGTCTTTCTGTAATTTTAAACAAGTATCCAATTAATTTGGTTCTGGCATTTTTTTGCCAATCTGTGCATTGCAAATGGATTAGAATTAAGCTAGGTAATTACCAAACAGACTAAACTAGACTTGGAAAACAAACTCAAAATCCTGAGGAGATACCCATCTTATAATGCCAAGCTCAGGAAAAGTAGCCATGTACAAACATACAAGCATGTGGACTGTCCATATATAACTATATGTGCCAAAGAATACAACAACAAACAGAACTAAGAACAATAATTCAATAAGCATACAAGCTATGGGCCATGTCCCAAACCCAGTTGCTCTATTTTTTTTTTTTAAAGATATTGTTTATTATGGTACGTACTACATTTAATAGCTAGAGCAACTGCAACCTTTCTCTCTGTACAATAACTCAAACTAAATTAATTGACACACTCCTACATTTTTGAATGCTCTGATTTTATTTTTAAAGTATAAAAAGAAGAAGAAAAAAAAAAAAGGGAAAGACCGACTGCTTTATAGTGGGATATATTCATTTTATCCGAATGGAGTGGTGGTACATGATGAGGTCATGTTAAGTTGACATTCATTATCTCTGAGCTTTGATCATAGTGTTGCATTATTTAGATGGGTACTATGGAAGTGAGTCACGTGGCCTCTAAAGAAACTTTCAATGATGGTAACAAAGAAGGTTTTAATTGGTTGGCGGACCATATCTCTGATTCTACAATCTTTTGATGCTACTCACTCCACTTAGCTTTCTGTACTTTAAAATGAATAAATGAAGAGACTATTTGAAGTTTGGATTATGGAAAAATACCCTGCTTCTAGGCTTCTGATGCATGCATGTACTGATCTTAAAATAAGCATCCCATAATAACTACACTAATATTAACACACGCCAAAACTGGATTGTGGTGTGGGTGGGAAGAGATATTGGAGAAAGCAGTGAAAGATGAATTAATAACTTTGGTCTTAGCATTGAGGAGCATTATTCACCCTCTACCAATCAGTATTATTTGTGGGGTTTTGGTTCAGAATGTAATTGATGATCAAATACGGTTAGAATTCGATCACGCACGCACACGACATTAAAGAATTTGGATACATAGTGTTTTACAATAAAAAGAATATATAACTGTTACTTATATTTCAACCCTAATTCACATTATAGCCTAAATACTCATAATGCCCTTGTAACACCGTACCATACCGTGGAAGGCTACGCCCCTCCACACCCCCTAAACCTTCGCTCCACCCCGATGGGCCAGTGCGTCTACGCTTGACCTTTTTCGAGATTTTCTCAATTATCAGCCACAATTTCCAACAAATACTACACAGATGAACATTATCATAGAGCAGAGAAAGAGAGGGGAAAAGGATAAAGGGGAATATATGCATGCCCTACAAAAAATATTGAATCAACTTATTGGTAATTGGACAATTTGTGTACTTGCTGGTAAAATTATTTTACTACACAAATAATATTGAACTGCATTGGGTGCATATTATATTACATCAAAATGTTGCCTTAGCTAGAGAGCTTGGAATCTTTGTACTTTGAAAAGAAACATCAAATGTACCACATCGGACAATGCAAAAGAAAACCGTATAAAGATGAAAACAGCCTATCCATTTCCTATGTTGATGTCATTTCATGCAGGATCCCTTTAAACTATGTCCTCTCTTTATGGAGGACAATGTTCCGTGTCCGATTCAACAACATTCATGTGTTATATAAAGCTGCATCTTTCTCTTTCGCTCACACACACACCCACACACACGCATATATATATATATATATATATATATATATATATATATATTTGTCTTTTACTCGATTCAAAATGAATATTAACGTATATGAATCTAGCTTATTAGCTCAACAATCATATCAAAATGTGATAATAATTTTGTCAAAGCTAGCTATTGTTATGGAAAGATGAATTGAGGGCTGAAATTAAGGATCTAATGTATGTTTATTCTAGTCAAGATTATAAGGAATTTAGCAGACTTCAAGAGTGAAAGTTATACTTAAACTTTATATGTTTGTCATGATCTTAGAAGCAAATGATAAGTAAAAATGTATCTAACTAACACCATAATTTTTGGTGTTCTGAGTATAAATTTTGGATGACTTATTTCTCTTATGTCAAATAAAAGTTATTTGAAACTTATAAAAAGATATTAAAATTAGTTTATACTTTGAACTTAATTCATGATTTTGTTTGAATATAGAAAGCAAATTTGGTTTGAGACTTTGAACATTTGGAGGATTATTCAAATTGAAACAAGTAACCGAAATACAATTTTAAATTGTATCTAAATGTTTTTTTATTTTGAAATTCTTTTTTTAGTTCGGATTATGAATATTTATTTGTTGTATATTTAAAATTCTATTTATGTTGCATAAAATAATTGTTTGTTTGAGGTTTCTGTATACTTGTATTTTGACTAATTTAGACATGCATAACATGTGGTCAAAATTCAAACGCTCAAAAAATAAATCATCGACATCACAAAAATTAGGTAAAATCCGTTCGTGCTATAAAAAATTCCTAAATTCGCCCCTAGCTATATTATTAGTCCTAAATTCGCCCCTAGCTATATTATTAGTTGTGCATCCAAATATAAGTAAGTATCTAAGTTGTCCTTGCTAAATAATACCGTAATTCTCTTATGTATATTTTCTTTTAATTTTGGTCTTTATCCTATTACACATAATAATTATAAAACAAAGAACAACTTAAACAAGTATAATCATTATGTAAAATAATTAAACATTACAGAATACTTATCAAAAGATAAAGACAAACTTAACTATTTCCCTGTAAAATATAAAATTCTCATGCCATAAAAAAAATAGAAAAAAAAATCCTATTTTTTAAATAATAATGCTAAAATAAACTCATTATTTGGTAGCTAAATAAACCGATGAATGAATGTAGGATGAATAATAGTTTATTTAGTATTATTATCGCAAAATTGGATGATTTTTTTTGACTAGTTTTCTTTTAATACATTAAAATTTTATATTTTTGAAGGAGACAATGTTAAATTGATTTGTCTTTCTCTTTTTATAAAGATCACGTAGTGTTTAACCAAGCATTTTACATAATGGTTGTATTTCATTAAGTTTGTTTTTTATTTTATAGTTATTATTGTATAGGATAAATGACAAAATTAGAAGATGATAAATAAAAGAATTAGTGTCTCATTTATTAAGGACGAATTATTCTCTTACTTATTAAGTGTGCAGTTAGTAATTTAGAGCGTGCATCTATCACCACCTTAATTAACTTTTTGGCAAAAAATACATCGCCCTCGTATTTTTTTAATACCACTTGTTAACGCAAAGATTTGTCCACGCATCACAATCATCAAAAACACGTCCAATCCTGCACAGAAACAAAATCACACTCAGAGCTTGAGACTTGGGCCGTCGGAGGATAGCTCCAGTGTGAGAATAAGTAAATGCTGGACAATGTTAACAATGGAGGTTTTTAGTGCTGGAAAATAATAGATATTGTGTGTACCTAAGAACCAGATATAACATTGTATTTATAGTGATTACACTTCCTCTACATGCCCTTCCCTGTTTGAAAATATAATTTCTCGTTAGGTCAAATCCCTTAATAGAATTAAACTGAATCTCCTTAAAGAAAGTAAGTCGGATTCTATTTTGACACTTTCTTTGAGAAGTTAGAAACAAAATATAATTAGAAATCTTAAATTTTTTAAAGTTCTCCACTTGCCTAAGCAAATTCGTACGTTACGTGAAGAGACTTTCTTTACGTGAACTATGTCCCACTAAACCCACTGGACCCAAATATTCATACCCAACACCACTTGAACTAGATCTCGTGTGATAATTCAAATTTAATTTATTCTAAAATTTTGGCCAAAATGTAGACATGAAATCAAAAGTTAATAAAGTATAACTAGTTGCAACATATATGGTTATCATCACAAGAACGAATTACACTGCAGCCCCACTACATGTTTGTGATTGATAAAACATTTTATCAATAAGCATGTATCGATCAAGTGGACATACATTACCATCAAATAAGAGTTTGTTACGGAGAAGTAAGCACGAAATTTACTTAATTAAGGATCAATAATAGATTTAGCGGTGAATTAGAACAATTTCATTTCTTTTCTTTACACTTTTTTAGTATTTTTGCTTCTCTTCAATTACAAAGCTGATTGTTTCAATGTTTTTTCTTCTTCTTTAATCTCATTATCAATTCCTTCATAGATTCACTCCAGATAGGGATTCTTATATGGCACTAGTTATTATCACTTATGTTGTATTTGGATTGAAAGAATAAAATTGATGTCAGTTGCTAAAACAAGTACATAACTAATTGTTTATAGGGAACTTATATTTTTACATTAAAAAATTGATATTTCTACATGATGTAATACCCGAATATTTTAATAAATAAATAACATTTTTAAAGTTTTTGTTTAAATATTTTAATTTGGTTTTTTTTTTGTATGTTTGGGTCAAATTATATTTAAATATGTGGACTACATTAATTGGGCCTTAAAACTTATTGGGTCTAATTAATAATTGTAAAATACTAAAATCCTATTATAATTAGGAGAATTAATAAATAAAACCTAACTATGCGTTGTTAGTCTGATGAGATGGGATGTGAGAATAGAACGAAGGTACAAGGGGAGGCGGCGAGAGAGAAACTGAAGGAAAGAAACAGGAAGAGGAAAAAAAAAAAATCTTTCAGTCAAGTCAAGGTAAGTAAATTATTTATTACTTTATTATTAGTATGTACTAATGTGGAGAGATTCAGTGATCATGCATAACAATTATACATGTACTTATGTTTTGGTGAAGGAATCATTAGAATATATATATATATATAGCAGAGTTATTTTGACAGATGAATGCTATAAATTTTTGGGAATGGAAATAGAGTGCTAGAATCTGATTGCAATGTGTAGTACTATATATGTGTATGTGTGGATATAAGGTGTGCACATTATGGTGAGTACTTATGTACATATAAATTGATTAATCACTTAGAACGGTGGGTGCAGAAAAATATTTTGTACATGTATATATAAGGATTGTACATAGAATAGGTTTGCAATCAAGATTTCGAATAAGATTTTATCCAAGTAATTAATTAATATAATATTTGTTATGGTATTATGTAAGACTATTTCAGAATTTAAAATTAGGAATTTACAAAAAACATACTAATAATAATATTAATAATAATAATAATAAGATTAATAGATTAAAGATGGAAGAAATATTTTGCAAACGTATTTATATTTATTTATTTTTATGTTTAGATTGGACGGAAGGAGTTTAACGAATAAGTTTTGGAATATAATACTTTGGGTATTACATTGCTTAATCCAGGTACAGATTCCGTACTCTTTCAGCGATACTCTTGTTAAATTTGATTTGTTCGTTTTGTTCCTTGTTTCGAATTTTGTTATTATTTCACATAATTAATTCTTGTGAAATTCATATAATAGTTTTGTTTTGGGGCTAATTCATATGACTTGAATTTGTACTCTTTGAATTAGGTTATCATGTTATTATTTATTTTGATAATTGTAGAGCGGTACATGTTGTTACTTTCTTTTGAGACATTGTGATTATATTTCGATTTGGTTCAACATGTACATATAGAACCCTCTCTATTAATATTGTGTCGCATGTGTTGTGATATGATATTATTATTAAAATATACCGTAGGGTATACCTGAGCTATAACCACCTGTGGGGGTACCACAGGCATGTCATCTTGGCACGAGAGGCATGACACTTTCCGTGGCGGTGTGATTAGTCCACGGCGTCTCCGTTTTGTGCTCCGGTGGGAGTTCGCCATTTGGTGTTTTGTTGTGGGAGGCGTATGGGTCGACCCTAGTTTTCTGTTCTGTTCTGTTCTGCGGAGTGGCGATGTTTGTGCCAAACACGCCTTCCGATTTTACATACATTTGGATTCGCGGTCCAATGTGTGTGACTTGCCTGTGTGGCATTATTTGACCTTGCCTGTGTGACAAGGTATATTTCTGTTTTATTTTGAGCTCGGTATGAAATAACACCCAGCCATTTGATTCAGCCTATTATTTTATTGTGTTAGTTTTGGTTGTTTCAGTTCAGTTCAGTTCATTTATTGAGTTAGTTATTTCGTTTCATCATTCTTGTATTCTATATCCGTACTGGGCGTTTGGCTCATGCTGTGTTTTTCTTCCGGCAGGTAATCAGGGGGATCAAGGGCAAGTGTGATGAGAGCTCCATTCGATCCAATGATTTAGATATTCTGTTTAGGCTTGATAGATCGATTTTATTTTGAGTTGTAATAAATACTCTAGATTTGAGTTTGAGTCTGTTGGTATTTATTTTGGTTTGACCTTTTGATATTTATTGGTGAAATATTATTCTTTCGTGGCATAGAGTTTTCGTTCGATTTTGTTGTGTTTTGAGTAACCTCCCTTTCTATTTCGGGAAGGGGGTGTTACACATGATCTCTCTCACATGAATAGCGGGTGAGTTTCACCTCCATGTGAGAGAGATACTCATGTGAAAATATTATTTTAACATGTGAAAATATCAGTTTCCTATTTATGTGAAAATAACTCTTTTGAAGCTGTCACAAATCTTATTTCCCTTTAGTTTCTATAAATTTGGTTTTATTACAATTTCATCCTTGTTTTTTTAAAATTTGTTTTTATTCTATCGTATAACGTTTTGATAAAACTCTTATTCTATTTGTATGATAACTGTACACGTAGCTAGTGTATGTAACAAACACGAAAGTGGTTAGAATGAAATTTATTTTGAGGTAAGTTGGCCAATAAAATACTGACACACAGGTGAGGCTGTATGTGTGTTTGCATTCTATTGGTCAATTAATCAACTTATAAAAAAAATAATTTCATGCTAAGTGGATCCAACAAACACCGAGACTAGTTAATTATAATTACAAGACAGTTATGGGCGGGCGAGGCAGAAAATAATTAAGCAAAAAGACCCGTAAAGGTAAAAACATATTTATGCGATTATGCCCCCAGTACGTTCCCAAATTATCAAATATGTCGGCTGACCCGGGACCGGAATAACCTTTTGCCAAGTCTAATAAAACAACTAATGACGTTCGTTATTTTACTCATCACATATTGACAAACTACATTCACTAGCACCACCAATGAACCATTTAATTCCATAATTTAAACTCCAACTAAGGTACAATCACGTGACATTAAGACAAACCAAACTCACGATGTTAGATCGAGTGACAGGGGTTTAGTGTCTCTTTAAATAATAAAATTTCAAGTTCAAGTCTTATAAATCGATAAAATAGTGTTAAGGAGAGCTTCTCTGTTATGGGTTCGATCGTAATTCGATTTTAAATTAATAAATATTTAATAGTTGCTCGATATCAAAAAGTGATAACCAAAAAAAAAGAGACAAACCAACCTCAAAAGACAAATTGTAAGATGTGACGTGAAATAGAAAAGATATATCTCCTAGCTAGCTACTTAGAAATAAATTAAAATCTATGCCTTTCCTTTCCTTTAGACTTAAACCTTCTTTTATAGGTAAGTTCAGGTTAAAGGTTTTGGCTTTTGTCATGAAATTCAGCCCCACATAATTAAACTACAAAATATCCCACAGAAAAAGCATGAATATAATGTACCCATAAAGTTTTTTTTCGTTCCATCTTTTCGCATCTAGCGTTCATCAACGTGGGTCTATGTACCATCATTTGTAGATAATTCAATGCTAGCTCTTATAGTACCATACGATGCATACTATTCCCAATTTTTTAAATTTAGATTTATATTTTTAATCTTTTAGAGTACTCGTACTCCATTTAAAGAAAATTAAAATTGATAATTTATTAGTATAAACAATTATAAATATTACAAATCAATTAAAAAAGTAATACTAATTACTAGATCTATTTCAACCCCCCCCCCCCCCCCCCCCCCACAAAAAAAAAACAAACTCATTTACTAAATTTTTTTGTTTCATAAAAAGAATCCACTTTCTAGTGAGAGTAACATAAATTGACCCTATATTTTAAAATATGTCATCGCAGTTTCATTAAATCATATCATATTATTAAATTAACAACTTATTATTTTTTAAAATATACATGAAACTTAACACTACCTATCTCCGTTTCAACTTTTAAAATCATTGTTGACTTGAAGAAGTCAATTTAAATTATTTTCAAACTAAAAATTGAGATGCTATATTAAAAATTATGAAACAATATATCTTATAATAATGAGTAGTATCTTTTTAAGATGACTTGCAAATTTTATCATTCTATTGAGTAAAATTAAAAGAATTCATGTCAATTTTGAATTTAAAAATATTTTAAATTGACTTTAAAAAATTAATAATAATTCTATATATTTTTTTGATAATTTTATATTAGTAATTTTTTTAAAACTCGCATACTATTTTCTTGACATATCAATGATCGAACTCCCAACCACATAGTTATTATGAGTTGATCATACTACTGGGCCAAAGGGTACTCGCGCGATAATAATTCTATATTTTTTAATAGAAAAACTAAATTATATCAATTTTAAATTTAAAAATTTTAGAAATAGACTCCAAAAAGTTAAAATTTATTTTAATTTTGAAATGGGGATGTATGCATATTTTCTCTCTATATATTTGCTAATAATATGCTTTCCACTTACAATATTGCTCGTATACTTCTCTCTCTTTCTCTCTCTCTCTCTCTCTCTCTGTCTCTCTCTCTCTCGTCTCCGTCTCTCTAAAATGGCAGAGAGAGATTTGCATGATCACGAGTCTGATCATAATAAACCTTCATCTTCAGTAGTGAAGCTCTTTGGTTTTGTGGTCACTGACTGTGACAAAGCTCCCGTGACAGTCCAATACGATGTTGACAACAAAAGATATGAATGCCAATATTGTCACCGAGAGTTCACCAACTCTCAAGCCTTAGGTGGCCATCAGAATGCACACAAGAAGGAACGGCAAAGATCAAAGCGGGCCCAGTTTATAGAAGATCATCACCATCGACGGCTAGGAGTGACTGTTCCGCTTATCAACGCACATGCAGCTCGATCAGGGCCGTTGATTTATTCGGGACGTGGGCCAGCAAGTATCGGTGCCGGTGGTGCACGGTTCCGACCACCGGCAGAGGGTTGTGTATATCAAGCACCACAGCCACAGGTATTATCAGGGTTTCCTTTGAGACACCCTAAAAAAAATTTCATCGGACGGCCATATGATCAGCTTGGCGTTGTGGGACCACCGGATGGTGTGGGTCGGTCCTCGAGATCAACAATGGCCGTGGAAGTAGGAGAAGGAGTAGATGTTGATCTCCACCTATGATTCGCGCCAGTATCAACCATAGATGAGACGCGATGCATTGAATCATGTAAATTATGTTGTGCATTTTTCTTATTTTATATACTACCATTTCTTTTGGGTAGTAATTAAGTAGGCAAGTCGTATGAGAGAGAGTAGCATCCTAATTTAAGAATTTGAGAGTATATGATAAAACGATTTGATAATTGTTTATTTATTTGGAAGAAGAATGCTGTGGCCTTTTATGATCTTATTGAAGTTTAATTGTCAATTATTACATTTTATAGTAATTAAGTACTACATATGGTAGAATAGAAGTAAGTATATTTTTAATTAAATATAAAAATATTTTAGTGTTCGGTAACATTTTTATTAAGTAGAGATTTTGGTTAAAAAGTAATTTTAGAAGATCGAACCAGAAATTTTATATTTTTAGGGGAAGTACTTTTGGCGTAAATACAATTTATAACAAAATTTAATACCACAAACTTCTGTATAATTTAGTCCTTTTATTATATTTTAAAAACAATTCTACAATAGTGTAATTATGCAACCGCTATTGTTTACCTCTCTTTTTTTCTTTTTCTTTTTGAAGCGACAATATTTTTCGATAATTTCGCCCAACTACCTTGTTCATTGCTGACAAATATATATACACTATCACTAGGTGTCCTAATTTTATATATATATATATATATATATATATATATATATATATATATATATATATGAATAAAAGTTGAGCTTGAGGATCGGATAAAGTATTTTTGACCTAAAAACATGAATCTTATATCCAAGAGTGAGAGGTGATATATTAAGTGGATGAGGTCTTAATTTAGTGGTTAAAATTAAGGTACTATGACAAATGAATTAGACCGTCAACTATGAGAAATTTTTGGTTATCCACACTTGCTTTCTCTTTAATGGAATAAATTAAATGATTTAAAAAAAAACTCAATCCTAATTTCTAATTTCCTTCCCTCTTCCTCACATACCATAAAAAAATCCATAGACATAAATAATTTTCCAATATTAACAAAAATCCATATTTTCCCTTCCTCTCCCTCTCCCTCTCCCATATATATTTACAATAATTAAATCATACATGTTGAGAGAATAATTAAGACGTGAGAGGGAGAGATGAGGGAACCGGAAACCTTCCGACCGCCTTACATGGCTGACCATCGGTGTGAGCCACCATCAAAAGCCACCAACACCACCACGAACCGCCGCTTCGTTTATCACATACCTGAGCCAGCTCATCCACATTCCGGCGGCCGGCTTTCACTATCAAAAGCAGCACGAAAATCGTCGACATTCCGAGTTGGTGATACGGACGTGAAAAGAAAGAAACGAGTGGCGGGATACAAGGCCTACGCTGTGGAAGGCAAAATGAAAGCTTCTTTACGTAGCAGCTTTAGCTGGATCAAGAATAAGTGTCATTATATTGTGCATGGCTATTAATTTATATATTACTATTTAATTAGGAGAATAAATTATTAAAAAGGAGTCCTGATTTTTTTCCTCCTTTTTTAAATTCATTTTTTTGGTTGTCATAATTAAGTAACCCTTATGGGCAATATATTACAATATTTTCACGAGCGCCATATACTCCCTAGCCTCCGTCCCAAATTAAATTAAAGGTTAAGTTTTGACTTTTTTTGTTAAATAGACTATTTTTAGAATTAATTTTAAGCATATATAAATATATTTTTTAAATCATGAAAATTGAGGTTAGTAGTAAATTGTATATATATACTTTCATGTGGTTATAATCTCTTCTAGGCTTGCAAACGAACTGTTCGGTTCAAGTTCGATTGAATTGTATTGTTAAGTCGAATTCGCACATGGTATTGTTTTTGATCATGTTCGCAAACTATGTAGTTTAGTTCGACTTATTTGCGAACCGTTCGGGTTTGATTCTGTTCGAGTTTGATTCGAATAGCTCGTGAGATGCTCGAATATTTACAATATTTGGCCTAATTTTTTATTCAGTGTGTTGATGATATTTGCGAACATGATGATATTTGACTATGTTCGCGAATTCGAGCATGTTCGTGAACAACTAACGATCCGAACTTGTACATGTGTGTTGGTTTAATCGTGTTACTCGAACATATTCGAGTTCGACATATTGTGTATGAGTTCGGTTCGAGTTTGACAAAATTCGAATCGAATCGGATCGTTTGCAATCCTGATCTTTTCACTTATATTTTGTCATTACAAAAATTAATTCTAAAAACAGTCAATTAATTAACTTTTAAAAATCAAATTAAATTGGGTATTTAATTTAGGCAGAGAGAGTATTGCTTATAGTGTATACGTCGAGTTAATTTGTCATCGATGTTGTCAAGTTTGAAATTTGTTATGTTATTGAGTTTATACTTGTAGAATTGCTTAATTAATACTTCTTCCGTCCTTGATAAAAGTTTTTATTACTATTTCAGTTAGTTTCAAGTTAAATGTTTATTTACCTTAAATGATCTATTTTTTACAATAATTTCTCTATAATACCCTTATTATTAATTGTTATATTTCTATTCTTTATGCATATTTATGGAGCATCACTAGTAATGTGCAGAAAACTATGCAATTAAATGAGAATTTAAATATGAACAATTTTGTCATTTTATCCTATTTCTTAATATGCGCAAAAAATCAGCCAGGACTTTTATCACGGAAGGAGTAATTAGTATCCTATGTGGTTTCTTGCGCTGCTCATGAATTTTACTACCTCTATTCCATAATAACTGTCTTTTTAGCTTTGTGCACATGAATTAAAAAACTCATTTAATACTACTATCATTTAAGAATTAAAATTTGTAGAAAATTCCATCACTACCCTTTTATGGGAAATTGAAAACTATTAATACAAGAAAAAAAATTTATTGGGACAATGAGAAAAATTAGGGGTGATATAGAAAAATAAATAATTTATTCTCGTAGAAAGTTGTAAACGACAAATAAATTAAAATAATTTTTTTCTTTTAAAAAGACAATTATTATGGAATGGAGATAGTAATATTTTTTTTTTGGGTGCAGCTTCAGAACATTACAATTTGTTAGTACTACTATAAAATAATGTTTATATGGTAATGGTAGTATTAATGCTGTTTATTGCAGTTGTTCAGACTCAAATTATTTAGTACAATCAATTAGTATCAAATAAATAAAATGACTGTTTTGAAATTAGAAAATCCTCTACCCACCGGTGAACGCTTTGGAATTTGAAATCTCTCCCCTCTTGGCTCTTTACAAAGAGACGTTATAAACTTTTTAACTTTTTGTGCTTTTCACAAGTATATTTAGTTATTCCTAATTCCTATCTGCTTCGGTCTCCATTTAATGTTCGAACTATGCGACCATTCACACTCTTCTCTTTCCGTCAGACCCAAAATATCTATGTAATTCCAAGCCCCACAATCTTGGTTGAACGTAAAAGATAAGAGAGAAAAGATCAAAGACCCGGTTGCAGATCTTTCTTCCTAAGTTGTTCATGTAAGTTTTCTGCTTTTGGGTTTCTTGTTTCAGCTTGTTTGACTGTGATTTTAAGTTTAAACTTTTGAATTTTAAGCTTGTGTGATCTTTGTTTATGAATTGTTTTGTTGGTTTTGAAGTTTGTAAGTCAAATGTTAGGCGACTGTTCTTGATTAATTATGGTGGTTGTTGCTTTTGAGATTAAACTTTAGTGCTTCATTTGGTTGTTGATAGTTTTATAAGAAAAGAAAAAGTTGGGGGTATGTATATAATTATAAGTTTATAACAATGTGGTGTATACAAATGTTTGATTCGATGCAATTAAGGTTATGATGCTTCCCTAGTTTTCTTCGCATACAAATGGGGATGTAGTGTTTTTTTTTTCTTTACTTTTTCTGCATTACATCTAGGTACTTGTTTGAGTATGACTTTTGTAGTGATTTTAACATCTCGTGATTGCCAAATGTTGTTATGAAGTTCAGCTGTGTATTCGTCTAATGTTCTAACTGCGAGGCGTAATTTAATAAATCTAACATTAGTTTAAAATAGGCAGAGATAAAGTTTGAGGATTAGGGCGTTTTAAGCCCCCACTTCAGTGTGTGCTGGGAAATTTTAAGGCTGCAAAAGCAACGATAGAAAGATAAAAACGATAGATACAAGGATAAGAAAAGAACAAAGTTTGTTAAAGAATTTTAGCAAAAAAAAATAAAAAATGTTGAAGAAGTGTACAGATGTGGCATCACAGATTATCTCCATCCTGTGATCTCATTGGTTGATTTTTATAGCCCACTGTTCTGCAATTAGATTTATGATGGAGGGCTGGTGCCTTACAAACCTAGATTAATAAAAAAACAAATTAAGGGTTGAAATGAATGATTTTCATTTTTATTTTTTATGAAAGTTAAATTTACATGTAATAGCTTCTACGCTTATAACATGGTGAATGAATTTGAAATACCATGATTATCACGAGATGATTTCAATTTGTACAAAATCCGTTGAAAATATGTATACCAACCTCCTTTTTCGTCTTCAGTGACCAGTGCTCTACATTAGTAAAAAGTAACTTATTTCAAACTCACACAATTATCCAAATGAAGCATTACATAATGTTTGAGTACAATTTTAGCATCCAAGTAGCTTGTATTTTAGTAGTGCATAACCAATTTGTAGTTGATTGAGTTGCAGATGGATTTTTGTTGCCGGATAATATTTGTCTTGGCAGTTGTTTCCTTCATTCATGAACTTTGAAGTTGCTAACTATCTGCAAGCAAAATATGGGTGTCGAGAGGCAAAATTTTAAGAATGGAGGAGGTTATGTTGGTGGATTCCTCCATCTGTTTGATTGGAATGCAAAATCTCGGAAAAAGTTGTTCTCTAGAGAGTCTGATCTACCTGGTAAAATTAAGCTTCAATAACATCTTCCTCCTTTCCACAAAAAGAGTCCCAAGATAAAATTTGTAAATATTAAGGATATATTTTGTAAATATTAGTTTAGTAGTAGTGGCATGATAATGAAATGATGATGGCAAACATGAAAACATTGTGTAATTTTATACACCTATTCATAAATGTGACTCTTATTTGTGGAATCAAAAAATTGCCAAATGAGACTGTTTTGTTAAACATTTGACACTTACATGACTCGCCTATGCAGGGTGTGGTTAGTGTTTTGGGTGTTGATTATTTTTACCGGTTTCTAATCTATCATTTTTTCCTGTCATTTCTATAGATCAATCAAAGCAGAAAAAGAGAAATGATGGAAATTTTCCAATGACGCGGTTACATCTGGTGGGAATACGGCCGCTCAGTAAATCTTTATTGTTTATCTTACTATCTTACTAGTTAAGTGATATATGTTATAGAGCCTATATTTTCTTTTTCTATAATACTTTACTTTAATTTCTGCAGATGGATCAGAATGACAGTCTAGCAGGGTCAAGTATGAAAGGAAGTAGTGATTATAGTTGTGCTTCGTCAGTAACAGATGAGGAAGTTGGTGGAAGTAAGGCCCCTGGAGTAGTTGCCAAGCTTATGGGATTGGATTCCTTGCCTACATCCAACTTTTCAGAGGCCTACTCTACCTCATTTTTTGACTCCCAGTCTATTAGAAATGCCCGTTACCTTAAGAAAAACCCTGACTTTCATCTTGACCACCAAATTATGCATTCTGGAAATCTTCATAACAAGACAGAGGACCCTGTTAACAATAACATAGAGGCGAAGCCTCAGAAAGTAAGCAGGCCAATTGAGAAGTTTCAGACTGAAATTTTGCCTCCCAAATCGGCTAAATCAATTTCAATAACCCATCATAAGCTTTTGTCTCCTATCAAAAGTTCTGGATTTGTTTCATCTAAGAATGTAGTTCACATAATGGAAGCAGCCGCTAAAATTATTGAGTCAGGTCATCAGGTTACTACCAAGTCAAAAATGTCCCTGGTTGGCTCTTCAGTTCCCTTGAAAGTTATAGATTTGAAAGAGAAAGTGGAAGCTGCTAAAAAACCATCAAAGTTTGCTGAAGCTTCTCAAAAAAAACAAGCTGAATCCATTGCAGCTGCAAAGCATATTAAGGAGCAGTCTATGAATAAGAGTTGGAATGGATCACTGGATACAAAGTCATTTAAAGTGTTTTCTGAGTTAGAAGATTATTCTGCTGGCTTAAAGAAAAAAGGGAAGTCCATTTCACTTGCAGTCCAAGCAAAGGCCAATGTTCAAAGAAGAAAAGGTCTGAACCCCCCTAATGGCAGCATAAATACATTTGGACAGAAAGAACAAAATGATGTAATGTCAAGCCAATTCTTTAAAAGCCAACCGAGTACACAGAAAAGCCAGTCAAGTACACAGAAAAGTCAGCCGAGTAAACAAAAAAGCCAACCAATTACACAAAGGAGTTCATATAAGAAACCTTCTACAAATAATGCTCCCAATGTGCTAAAGCAGAATAATAAAAAACAAAATTGCTTAGCCGAAAGTGGAATGTTACCTTCAAAGTCCTTGACTTCTACTAATTCTCAAGGTAGAAAAATGCTGGATGGAGATTCTTCCCTTGTGCGACAGAGAAACTCAGGTAAAAATTCTGGTAACACTAAAGTTGGTTCCAGAAAGCTGGGATTTGAGGTAACTGATGATGGAAACGAAGTCCCTAATTCTAGTGCAACATCTGTCACCAGGAAAAAACGATGTATAGATGGGGATATTAACTTTCAGAAAAACCAGGTTAGTAATGTGGATAATAATGGGAAGGCAATTCAATCTAATGGATTGATGATGGACAGGCAATATAGTTGGGCTGAAGATAGCAAAAGGAATGGAATGGATGTTGTTTCTTTTACATTTACAGCTCCAATGGCACGATCGGTTCCTGCTCCTGAGACCTCAAGAAAGGTCATAAAGAAAAATAATGCCTTTTGTGCAAATTTTCAAGGTGAAAATATGCTGTTTAACTCAGGTGGTACTACTGGTTCAAGGGCATCTTCAATATGTTGTAACTTGATAGGAGGTGAAGCTTTAAGCACTCTTTTAGATCAAAAGCTTAGGGAATTATCTGTCCGGACGGAGTCTTCCCACCATAAAGCTGGGACAGCTGGTAGTTTTGCTTCAATTTTTCAGGAAAATAAACCTACGCTCGAAGCAGTGACCACATCACCAGATTTACACGATAAAGGGAGTGGAAAGTGGCCTCAAACAGTTAACTCAGACCACCGATGGGGTTCTGTATCTTCTTCAAATATTTACGAGGGGCTCATTGGTTATAAGCTTCAGGTATGTCTTTTATGCTTAGTCTTGTCCATCACTTTGAGTTAGTCTCTGCTGGAAATTTTTATTCACCTCTTTTACATCTCACTGAGTTGTGCTGCCTGTGCTCTAATCATACCTTTTTCTGCACCTAATATTATGTTCTTAGCCACTTGTTAAGCAGCATTTGTGGTGTCTTAAGTTTTTGTATTGAAAGAGCTGAAAAATGTTGGTATTGGAACTTTTTTAAATGCATTTACCGTACGCATAATATCATGATAGCTTCCATGACAAATTCCTCATTATTTTTATTATAACAACCAAATTATCTTCTTGTTCTTTCTAAAAGTTGATGTTGTACTCATTATATTACATTTCTTGTAGTGTTCCATTGTCAGTGGATTCACAGTTACAATTTTGGCTTTTCTGGATAGTGAAAACAAGTCACCAAGATGATTTTTTCTTCTTCATTATAAAGGAGAACCGTCCCTTTCATAAACTACATTAATCCATAAATTTGATTTTTTGTTTTGCTGTCAATGTTAAGGTCCCTAGTCCAGCCAAATAACAGATGTTTGGAAGTCTAAGTGATGTTCCAAGTAGCACACTCACTGAATGCTTCCCAAATTCCATGCATATCTTGAACCATTAGTATAATTCCTTCATTGTGAATGGGTACTTTATGGTTCCACAGTTATGGAAAATTATCAGGATGTACTTTTTGGGCATGTGTTTCCTTATGTTTGTAAACTTTATTTGAGATATCCTTTTCAGGGGAGTGAAGATATATACGAGTGTGGTAGCGATGACAGTGAAGTCAGGAACTTGTTTGACTGTCGACTTCCAAGTCCAATATCTATTCTTGAACCAGTTTTCGCAGAAAGTTGCAATTCTTCAGATACTGCAGACACTAATAGTACAGAAGGTAAAAACACTGAGTTTGCAGTTATTGGTTATTTACCTCAAAAAATGAAAAACTATTTTAAGCCA
The DNA here is from genome assembly GCA_020205555.1 of Panax stipuleanatus. Classification (NCBI taxonomy): domain Eukaryota; kingdom Viridiplantae; phylum Streptophyta; class Magnoliopsida; order Apiales; family Araliaceae; genus Panax; species Panax stipuleanatus. The sequence goes on from JAINUT010000547.1 coordinate 124,594, forward strand.
AACATAGGATTAATTATCTGTGCAAAAAATTCTAGGTAGCAAGCACTCTTCTTCTGTCCGAGCCCAAGACGTATTTGATATTAGAACTTCAAAGAAGTTCCATTTTGTGGAAGCTGATACAGAATTATCAGACTCGGCTTCCTCCACCAGAACTGTAGCTGGAAATCATGTGACCTTAGCCGTGATAGATTCAGTGGGATCAACTAAGTGGGAGCTGGAATATGTTAAGATGATACTCTGTAACACTGAGATGATGTTTAAGGATTTTGCATGTGGTCGAACATGTGAGATTATTAACACTCAACTTTTTGATCAGCTGGAACTTCGGAAAGCAGCATCTGAATGTCATGAAGACGAGCCTAAGCTACAGCGAAAGGTGTTATTTGACTGTGTGGGTGAATGCCTGGACTTGAGATGCGGGCAGTATGTGGGTGGGGGATACAGAGCATGGGAAAAAGGGCTCTCAGTGGTGAGAAGAAAGGAATGGTTGGCAGAAGAAGTTCACAAAGAAATTTTAGGCTGGGAAGCCATGGGGGATTGCATGGTAGATGAGCTGGTAGACAAGGATATGAGCAGCCATTGCGGAAGATGGCTTGACTTTGATGTTGAAGCATTTGAACTGCTGGGACTAGAGATTGAGGGACGGATACTTAATTCTTTGGTGAACGAATTAATCGTTGATATCTTGCTTCGTTAGCCGATTAAGAATAGTTTTCCTTCACCTCCATAACTCCATTGTAAGTTGGTCTAAAATTTCTCTCTTCAAGACCGTGTCTTTTGCTAATCTTCATTGAGCTCTTTGTGATTAGAATCTTTTTTCTTTGCAGCATTTGTTTTTAGATAGATTCTTTGAAATCGTAATTAGAATATTGGAAGGTTCAACATGTGAATGTGTTCATACATATGATTCTTGTATCTTAACAAAAAGATATCCCCCCCCCCCCCCTCCCCAAATGACTTAGATCTCTAAATTGAGTAGTATTACATCCTTCCTTGATCAGCTGATAAGGGTTCGGGTTTCTGTAGTGGCATTATAACGTGACACTATTTCTTAGGATTTATGGCGGATCTGCCATAGAGCCTGGTAATAAACATATCTTCGACTCCTTGATAAACATTTTGAAAATTAATAATGACAAGTATTGTGATATGACTATGTTCTGGAAAGTTGATGCCCCCCTTTAAATATATAGGCTGATTGTTATGTGAATTGTTGCATGTCTGAAAGATGAGGTATACTCCTAGTTAAAAGAACTTGCATATTTTGGAAAACTCAATAGAAGATGCATATTACAGTAATTATAAAGGATTTCTAGAAGAGCTTCTTAACCTTAGCTTCTAGTAATATCGTCGGTCAGTCTCCTAATAATTCCCAAAGCCAAAGCAACTGCATGTCCTCTCCTTCATCCCACCCATAGTAGTGTGAGGCCTCCAACAGGACCAGCTTCCAAACCCCAATCAAACCATTCATCCTCATGAAAGCAACATGTCTTAATAATTTCATGTTCATTCATTATCATTTCTTCAATCCCCATGAATTCATTTTTTGTCTCCATATCATCAAGTCTTAAATTCCCACATGAATCCTCAATTCATTCACTATCATTTCTACAACCCCTAGGAATGCATTTTTGTCTCGATATTATCAAGTCTTAAATTCCCACATGAATCCTCAACCCCAACTTTGCAGAATATAGCTCAGCTCAGCTATGTGTTGCTCAAGTTCTTCACAAGGTTAACTGCATATAAATATATACCCCTTTACACTTTGTACAAGTTTTAAAAGCTCCCTTCCCGTTATTCAAAGTACCGTTAATTAACCAATCCTATACAATTTTTTTGCCGAAAAATGGCCACGTGTCCTAATTTAATATTTAAATACAGTTGACTGTATAAATACTGTAGTTGACTTAATTAAGTTATAGAAATACATGTTACATACTAGATTAACAAAATAAAAGGTAAAAATATGCAATTATATAACTAAATTGACTTGATAGTTCCATCTCATTTCGTTCATCAAACCAAGCCAGAATGAAAATCTCCATCTTCATCTCATTCATTTTCATTTAATCTTCATCTTCATTATCAACCCAAGGGTCCACGAATTATGGCGAATTTTTGTGAAAGATCTCAAAGGTTCAAACTCAGATCTATGATTGATGCGACTGGTTTTGATCCTGATCACCTGGATGCTTAAATCAAGGGCTCGATTTGGGTTTGATCTTACGCTTGGTGCTAGATCTGAATTTGAGTTCGGTTTGTTAATTAGACTGAATTCGAGTTGAATTTGATCTGGATCAATTTAGGATCATGTATTGATATTGCTGCACCATTTTGTTGCTGAAAACTGTGACGGTCCGAGTTTTCGGAAAATAATAAAATAATAAGATAAGAATTTAAATAAAAAATTCTTATTATGTGATATATTATGTAAATTGTACTGCATAAGTGAATATATGTTGTGCAATGTAGTAATTTGTAATATGATAAATATATTATTATATATTATATGCAAATAAATTGTTGAAAACAATTTATAAAAAAAGGGAGAAGAAATATAATCAAATACATTATTTGATTGGTCGAAAATAAATTGTGGAGGAGCAATTTATAAAAGAAAAAAAAAAGATTGGATATATAATTATATATATCTACCAGTGAAAATAAATTATGGGAAACACAATTTATTAAAGGGAAAGATGTAGTTAAATTTAATGATACAAAATTATTTTATGCATTAAATATGGAAAATAAATGGGTATAGAGCAATTTATGGAAAGAGGGAATAAAATATATTTATTATTCAATTAAATTGTTGGAAAACAATTTATAGAATGAAGGATGTAATTAAATTTAGTTATAAAAAATAAAATGTGTAAATTAGATGATGGAATTAAAATAGTTAATAATGAGAGTACATGTAACTAAGTCACATAAATTGAATTATATGGAATTGGAATAGTAGAATTTGTATACTGTATGTTTATGCATGGATTAAAGCTATAAAGGGCTGAGTCACTAACTATGGTTATGACTAAGCAACAACCATTCAGTGATAAGAAACCAGGAAGGAGAAATAAGCTCCGTCTCCTTAAACTATTCCATTCCATCCGTTCTATCCCATTACCTTCTCTCTAAAAGAATTATCCAAATTGTACTTCTATGATTAAATTTCCTTAAGTCTCGGCTGGAATGAAGAGAGAAAGCCAAGAAGTGAGAGTTTTGTTGACTGAATTAAAAAGGAGTTTGAAGCATACTAGCTCAGCTCCTTGTCTCTGCCCCCACCCGTTCCGAACCCTTTCTTTTAATAGGAATTGAAACCTTAGCAAAAGTAATAAAAGAATTGGTTCAAAGTGCAGCTTCAAAAGGGGATTAAACTCAGTCAATTACAAACTTGAAACAAGAATTCAACTATTACATCAATCTAAGAGGCAATTTATGTGTTTATAGAAATTGAGTAAGTACATATGCGAATATGGATATAATTACATTGTGTGATTGCTAAATCAGTTGGGCTATGAATTAAAAGGAGATTAGTTGTTGTTGTGCGGAGTAATAAGGGAGGAAAGCATGGCTTGAGCATGTATAAACCTTTATGAACTCTGCCCTAATAATGGATGCACACGATATGTTTGATAATATTCCTCTTAGAGATGTTTAGCTTAAAAAGAAAGAATTGAGCAAAGAGATTATCAACGAAGGCTATATATATATATTGAAGTAGTTTAAATAGATTGGGAAAGTTAAACTAAGTTTAAAAACTGTTTTGTGAAAGATGAAACAAACGAAGTTTGGTAGACAATTAGTGTGACAGGGCAAATTCCAGCCCCTGTAGATATGATTTAAACTGAATTTTTGGGTTGGTTTTTTTTAATAGTTTACCATGGTACCTACAACCTACTTAAAGTTGGGTATGATTGGAGTTGTAGGCTAAAAGTTATAAAGGCATAAAGTAGCTACGATATACGAAACGCTGCTGCCCATAGCAGTAGGCAGCAGCATCATGCTGCAGAATAGCGCACGGGGGCCTTCTTTGCTCTCTCAGCTGCTATACGTTAAGATTCAGCCTAATTGAACTAATCAAGTGGAAGATATAAATTATCAAAGTGCGAGTCAAGACGAAGGGGCTGCTGCCCAACGGCAGCAGTAGTCAACCGCGAGCAACAGCATTTAACGTTGTGTTTGACTTTGCTAATTGGCCCGTAAAGATTAACTTATAATTTTCTATAATAGGTGAGTGTATCACCTATACTATCTCCAAAATTCAACGTAAATGGATCAAGAATGTGGGAAATAAGATTTACGAAAGCAAGGGACAAGGAAAGGAGCTGCTGCTGTTATTCGTAGAGGTTAGCTTATAATTTCTAAGATAAACAAGTACAAGAGTTATAAAATATCTAATATTCTATATGAGTGAATTGATACTTTAAAAGATAAAAGCTAACAAGGATGGGCGTCCAAGCTTGGAGTTGTTTAGGTATTATATTGAAACGCGATAGTATTTAATGCGTTAGTGCACGGAAATGAAACTATAAATTATTACGGAAACTAAAATCCACCTATAAAAGTTATACTTACACTCAATACCTAAGATACGTCACGAATTCACGATGAGTACTTAAGTTATGCATAAGAGATATGCAAAACCATATATTAAGTTACAAGTGGGATAGAAATTAAAATTTTGATGTATTTATGTACTAAAGTCACGTCAAAGACTATTAAGCGATGAAAGATTATAGTAAATAAAAGGATAAAAGATTTGAAAATAATATAGAAGTTTTTCAAAAGCAAAAACATAAGTTAATGTTGTGGCCAATATTTAATACTCCCTCCGTCCCAAATTAATTGCTCAATTTTGACTTTTTTTAGTTAAATTGACTATTTTTAAAATTAATAATTAAGCATGTATAAATATATTTTTAATATTATAAAAATTGATATTAGTAGTAAATTGTATATACTTTTTTTTGTTATAACATCTTCACCTATATTTTGGCAAATATGGTACACAAAATAATTTTAAAAAATAGTCAATTTGACTAAAAAAGTCAAAACTAAGCAATTAATTTGAGACGGAGGGAGTATATAACTATACAAGTTATATGTTGTGGATACATGGCTAATACGTTCATATATGTGAATATAGGTGTGTAGGATCCGTGAAAGAAAGTCAAACTGAACTTTATAACAATAGTCTACAGACAAGTCGGATATATAACGCAGTTTAAGAACTAAAGAACGCGTATATCGGTTTGAAGCATACTAGACGCTGTAAAAGCAATATGTAAACATAAGTTTACATGTACATGGATAATATATCCGTGTAATGGGATACGTTAACGCTAATAAAAGCTGTTTCACAGCTATATCTCAAAACTGAGCCGTTTTCGAAATATAAAACAAAGTTTATGCAAACAAAGTTAAAAATTCAATGTTTGACATAAGTAAGCTATGTGTAGGTATAAGACATACAACTAGCCTATGTTTACCTACAAGCTAAGTAAATGAGGCAAGGTTTGCAATACAAGTGAGGCGTATATGTAAAAGCATATATGTACCTTAGGTATGCACAAAATGAAAATAAGTACTGTTATATAAACGTGTTAAGCATGGAAAGCTACTATACATGCGAAATGGAGTCTAAGTTACTCACAAAAGCAAAGTTAAGCTAGAAATGCTCAAAGAAAGGCACAGATGTACTATATAGTTATAAATTTACATATAGATGCATGATAAGCCTATAAATGCATTGTAAAGGATATATAGACTATAAATGCAACGTTTTGGCATTTTAAAAGCCATATTGGAATTTTTTGCAAGTTTATGGCTATATTAGGCCAAAACCCCAAAATTTCTAAAGAAATGAGAAACGTTTTCAGAAACAGACATAGAGAGGTGTTATTACGGTTTATGTGAATGTTTATAGCTATACAGGTTATGGGTCATGAACATGTGGCTAATATGCATATACATGTGAACATAACTGTGTAGGATTCGTGAAGTGCAGTTAAACTAAAGTTTATATCGATAGTCACCGAACAAGGCAAGTCTTCCAGTTTCTATGACTCTATGAATTGGTTATTGTATGAGATCTTTAAGAATATGTTGAATTACATGTTGCATGCTATAAACTATGAAAGTCAATATATGACTAAGTTGATTGGGTTATGGAACTCAATATATATGACATGAACATATATTGTTTAAAGTGATGATGCATGAATGGTATAAAGGATTATGAGATATATGGTGAGCATGAAACTATGTGTTATATGAAGCATAAAAATTGTTAGATTTGCTGGCCTGTCGAGCTCAGTCTTGCAAAAATATAATTTTTGCAGGTATGATATGCAACGCGATTTCCTGAAATCCGGATGATAAGGAATAGAAGCATGTGTGCAGGAAAGCTGTTTCCTTTAAGTAGGAACTATACTACATCGTGACGACGATTCTTGTGTGTAAATGAGAATTGTGTAAATATTGAGTTATTCGATAAATAGAGAATGTTTCTGTTAAGATTGAAGTGCATTCTTGAAATTACTTTAAGGAAAGTAATGTCTTATAGAAATGATACTATACAAGAAAGGATATGAGTTAAGAAATGGGAGCTGTCGTTTACACTCCTAAATTAACCTCACTTTCACTTCACGAATTTAAATAATTAGCACAGTAGTAAGCAAGGATCGATCCCACAGAGAGTAAGTTTGTTTTAGATTTATTCTACTATTTTAACAGAAAATAAAGATGGGGGATTTTTGAAATTGTTTTAAACTAAGAAAAATAGAATTTAAATAAAGAGATTAATCAAATATGTAAAAACTTCAGTTCTGTAGTTCAGTTTCACCAAGCACAGCAATTAATTAATCAAGTTATTATTCTTTACCCTTCAATGAAACTATTAACCCTAGATAACAATAAGCTCTGCTATCCGAAATTCTCCTTAGATATTCACTGTATGAAACAAGCTCTTCACCAGATTCAACTAGCATATAACCTAGAACAAGCTCTCTAGATTTAATATGATAGAAGCATTAAGAAATAGAGAATTAGGCTAATCCAAGCAACAAACACATAAGCTCGATTTGTTTAACTTGTTTTCTGATAATCTTAGCAATACCCAAAAGCTTGTCCACAATTAGTATCACTAATTTACTACTTGTGATGAAGACAGATATCAATTACACGTAATACCAATCTTAATCTAGCATATGATAATGATTAAATTAACTCAATTGGCCATATCAAATTAATTAGATCAATTAGCATGCAATCAATGAAAACAGATTATCAGAAGAAATTTCATACAAGAAGGAATAAATAATAATACTTAATTAATTAATTACTTGTAACAAGGTTCCACCTCCCTTTAGAACTGAATAAAGAAACTAGCCTGACATGCTCCAAGTTTGCACTTCAATGAGGTATGATAGTTGGTAGAAGATTGAATGAATAAAATCTTAACTATCATCCTCTATTTATAGTGCTAGACAAAGACCTAAATCCTATGAGAACTAGGAATCCAAATCCTAAAAGGAATTGCAATTATAACTAGTTTCCATAAAGAAATAGAATCTAATAAGGAAATAAAATCTCAGTCCAAAGAAGTCCTAATTCTAATAGTAATATCAATCCAATTCCATGTAGGAATCTCCAAATATTGAGAAAGTCAACTGCTGGTCAAACTCCTCTTCAATTCAACTCCAAATCAACTTGTTTCCATCCTTTTAGCTTTAATTCACCTGAAAATAATAAACATCTCAATAAGTCCATATACACTATAAAATATATAGTAAACTAAATATAAAGGAATAAAAATAAATGAATATTATGTACTTATCAAATTCCCCCACACTTAGCCTTTACACGTCCTCGTGTAAACCAAAAGTTTGATTTCCAAAAACAATTCCATTCAACCATAATGTTAAAAGATTTTAAGATCAAATCATAATTATCAATACTAAACCCACAAAAGCATAATCAATGTTCATCAATTAACTCACGATAACCACCTTGCCATTTCACCAATGAATTTCATTAAGTTAAATTGTAATCACATAAGTCCTCTTCTATGATCCACACACTTACTCAACTTAATTATCATGGAGCAAAAACCGTGCACACCACTCAAAAACTCAAAACATACTTTTTCTGCTTTATTTTTTATCAGAATCTTTTCATTTTAATTTTTTTTATTTTCGGTGAATGCATTTTATGCTCCGTTTCACCTTCCTCAATCATTCTTTTGTAAGTGAGTGCATTTTATGCTCCATCTCACTTATCCGCACGTGTTTATAGGAGAGTGCGTTTTACGCTCCATCTCATCCCATCACATGACTTCTCTTGTGTTTCTTTTTCAACAATTTCACTGGTTTTCAATTTTTCTTATTATTTTTTTTCACATGGTCCTGCAAAACGCTTAAGCAGTTCAATAGTTCTAGAGCATGAGATTAGTGCACATAGACAACTCCACAGATAACTTAGCCAACTAAGCATATATCACATGTTCAAGTGCTCATGAGACACAAATTCAATTTAAATCAATTACTATGGATCATGACTTAGTTTTTCTCAATCATTAACCAATTAAGCATTAAACAGATTTTGAATTTTTAGCATTGATTTTCATTTTTGACTTTAACCTTCAAACACATAGGCAAAATAGAATTATGGAAATCAAATTTTTCAAAAAATTTCAAAATTTTTTTTCAAAGGGCATCAATTTTTCAAATTTTTTTATCAAAATCGGATCAATATCTTTAAATAAAATAAAAACCTAAATCTTTTCCCCCACACTCAGACCTTACATTGTCCCCAATGTAAGAAAATTATGTAAAGAAGAAAGAACTACTACTAACAAATTAAAAAGAAAAGGGATAGAAAGATCTAATCTGAATTCTTGGGTTGCCTCCCAAGCAGCGCCTTTGTTTATTGTCATTGGCTTGACTTCTTCCTTCTCGTTCTATGTAATTGGACTTGTGAACTTTAAGTGGACTGGTAACAGTTTCATCCTTAAATGAGGAACATTGTATACTTCATGATCCTGCTCCTTTCCAGCCACCAAATCCTCCTCGTATAATTGTATTCGATCAAAAGATTCCTGCACTAAATAATCCACAACATCAATAACAAAAACAGATTTAATATTATCAAGATACCTTTTAGCCTGATCTGCGTTGAACTGGAACTTTGCATTGTCCAATTCCATGGTAAAGGTACGATGGTGTGTAGCACTCCTTGTTTCTGTTAGTTGTACTGATGGAGATGAATCATCATACTTCTCGTAGAGATCTACAGAATTTATCAAATCATTCCCATCTTCCTCTTGTTCCTTCTCCTGATAAAATTCTATATGACTGTCTGTTCCTGAAGTAAGCATTAAATCCTCCTGCTCCTCTTCGTCAAATCCCATTGTACTGAAGTTCTCAACAAACGGAGGAGATAACTCCCCAAAGCCTTGAGATTCTAACCTTCCTACTGTGGTTGCAAGCTGACCAACTTGATCCCTCAGATCTTGAACAGAAGTTCTTGTCTCCTGCTGGAACTGCTGTGTCTGACTCATGAACTGTAGTGTTTGGCTCATGACTGCCTTGAACATATCCTCCATAGATGTCCCAGAATTGACAGGTACTGCGTAGCTCAAGTCGTGATGATCTCTCCATCCAGAATTGTGAGTTTATGTCCAAGGATCATATAGATGTGGATTTTGTCCGGAGAATGTCCCCACGGCATTAACTTGATGAATAATTACATCCTCTTGCATTATGGGACAATCATTTGTTGTATATCCTGATTTTGAGCAAATTCCACATACTTTTGCAACCGGTACGTTTCCTGTTGTTAATTGTTGCACCACAGCAGTTAAGTTAGAAATCTGTTGTACCAATTCACTCGTGCTTACCTCACTTACCCTTTGTGGAGCATGATCGTATTGTTGTGAGTTAGCAGCCATGTTTGCAATCAGATTTCTTGCATCCTCCGGTGTCGTGTCTACTAATGCTCCTCCACTAGCCGCATCGATCATTCTTCTTTCCATTGGTATCAATCCCTCATAGAAGTACTGAATCAAGTGTTGCTCATCAATCCCGTGAGGTGGACAGCTGGAACACAACTTCTTGAACCTTTCCCAATACTCGTAGAGAGTTTCTCCATTGAACTGCCTGATTCCACATATCTCCTTTCTTGTATCAGCAACTCTTGATGCAGGAAAATACTTCTCCAAGAATAGCCTTTGCATATTAGTCCATGATCGTATCGATCCTGAAGGAAGATAGTATAACCAGTCTTTCGCCAAATCTGCTAAGGAGAATGGAAAAAGCCTAAGCTTGATCTGCTCATCTGTCACTCCTTGTGATTCCATCGTGGAACACACCACATGGAACTCCTTTAGATGCGTATATGAATTTTCACCTGTAATACCACGAAAAATAGGCAAAAAACGAATTAGTCCATAGTTAAGTTCAAAAGCAACATCTAAGGTAGGATATTCAATACACAAGGATGGTTGATCAAGGTTTGGAGTAGCCAGTTCTTTTAAAGTCCGGTTGTTGTTCGGCACCGCCATCTTTTCCTTTTTAAGTGTTGGAACAAGTGTTTCTTTTGTATCTGCAGTTTTCTCTATCTCTTGATCAAAATTTAAGTTAATAGAGTGAGAGGATTGAATCATAAAAGAAAAAGAAAAATACAAAGAAAATAATAATAAAAATAAATGAAAACAAAGAATAAATAAAAACAAATAACACTCCCCGGCAACGGCGCCAAAATTTGGGAGCTGTCGTTTACACTCCTAAATTAACCTCACTTTCACTTCACGAATTTAAATAATTAGCACAGTAGTAAGCAAGGATCGATCCCACAGAGAGTAAGTTTGTTTTAGATTTATTCTACTATTTTAACAGAAAATAAAGATGGGGGATTTTTGAAATTGTTTTAAACTAAGAAAAATAGAATTTAAATAAAGAGATTAATCAAATATGTAAAAACTTCAGTTCTGTAGTTCAGTTTCACCAAGCACAGCAATTAATTAATCAAGTTATTATTCTTTACCCTTCAATGAAACTATTAACCCTAGATAACAATAAGCTCTGCTATCCGAAATTCTCCTTAGATATTCACTGTATGAAACAAGCTCTTCACCAGATTCAACTAGCATATAACCTAGAACAAGCTCTCTAGATTTAATATGATAGAAGCATTAAGAAATAGAGAATTAGGCTAATCCAAGCAACAAACACATAAGCTCGATTTGTTTAACTTGTTTTCTGATAATCTTAGCAATACCCAAAAGCTTGTCCACAATTAGTATCACTAATTTACTACTTGTGATGAAGACAGATATCAATTACACGTAATACCAATCTTAATCTAGCATATGATAATGATTAAATTAACTCAATTGGCCATATCAAATTAATTAGATCAATTAGCATGCAATCAATGAAAACAGATTATCAGAAGAAATTTCATACAAGAAGGAATAAATAATAATACTTAATTAATTAATTACTTGTAACAAGGTTCCACCTCCCTTTAGAACTGAATAAAGAAACTAGCCTGACATGCTCCAAGTTTGCACTTCAATGAGGTATGATAGTTGGTAGAAGATTGAATGAATAAAACCTTAACTATCATCCTCTATTTATAGTGCTAGACAAAGACCTAAATCCTATGAGAACTAGGAATCCAAATCCTAAAAGGAATTGCAATTATAACTAGTTTCCATAAAGAAATAGAATCTAATAAGGAAATAAAATCTCAGTCCAAAGAAGTCCTAATTCTAATAGTAATATCAATCCAATTCCATGTAGGAATCTCCAAATATTGAGAAAGTCAACTGCTGGTCAAACTCCTCTTCAATTCAACTCCAAATCAACTTGTTTCCATCCTTTTAGCTTTAATTCACCTGAAAATAATAAACATCTCAATAAGTCCATATACACTATAAAATATATAGTAAACTAAATATAAAGGAATAAAAATAAATGAATATTATGTACTTATCAAGAAATGAGTTATATACACTTATATCACTCTGATAAACTAAGTCATAAAATAAATATGATTTTGAAACAAAAGAGAATCATAAATGTTAAGATTCAGGAAACGAAAGAAAGAAAGACAGGAAGAAAAGTTTTAAATATCCTGCATTTTTAGTTATTTTAACATTGAATAATGTTTTAAAGTTAGAATAAGATAGTTTTAACGCACAAAATCGAGATTAAGTTAGTTCTGCTTTTGGATTAAATTGGTCCTAATTTTGGGGTCGTTACAAAAACGACACCATCATAGCATCTTAATTGCTTTAGCCATTTGAACTAGGCAAGTGGGTATTGCGACCACATGGGTATTTTTTTTGGATGTGATGAATATTCAATCACAAACACCAGATTTAGTAGTTGAAGTTATGGATTTGAATTTTTTAAATAATTTATGGATTTGGGGTTCTTGTTTGGGTTTGTATTTCTGTTATGGGTTTGTTTCTTGGATTTATTTGGGTTTTGTGTTCTTCTCCCATTGTTGGTGTTTTTTAATCGCGTCACCGCTCTTCAATTGAAAAGATTTGCTCCTAGGTCTTCTAATCACCAAGCATGTGTATAGATTATTCTTCTTTTCTTTCTTTACACGAATTTCACATCTCTGTATGTTTTTGTTTTGAATTATTTGGTGTATGAGATAATAAATGGGGAAGAATAATATTGATTGTGGTTTGAAATTTATGGGTGTTGAGATTTTTAAAATTATGGGTCGTGAAATCGTCAAATTGATTTATAAATTTATATACTTTGATCTTCAAATTTAATATGATTTGAGATTTAATGAATAGATGATGATGAATGGTTTAAAGGTTTTTGGATTTCTGGAATCCATTTGAAGATGACGAAGACAAGAAAAATATAATTTTTTATTTATTTGTAAAGCATTTATACAAAACTTATTAGTGTTATATATTGGTATTTAAATGTTTTTATATATACGGTACTCAAACATAAAATATATACGGTCAACTATAATTATACACACATGACTACGAACTCTGGTGGGTTTTTTGGCCGGATTTTTCACAAGGGTGAGTATTGGGAGGATATTGTTACTTTAAATTGCGGGATTAGAGCTTTTAAACCTCAAAATGGCAAGTGTAAAAGGGTGTATATTTGGGGTCAGATATGCAACAATAAACCCCTATCCCCACCAACCACCAATTTACTACTTTCCCTTGGATTATTGCTTGGTTTCAAATTGAGAGTTGGGTGATTCACTACAAAAAAATAGATAACTCTAGAAGAGCTTCTTAGCCTTAGCTTTCCTAGTGGCTAGTAATGGAATCGTCAGTCTCCTAATAATTCCCAAAGCCAATGCAACTGCATGTCCTCTCCTTCATCCCACGGTAGTGTGAGGCCTCCAACAGGACCAGCAGCTTCCAAGCCCCAATTATCAAACCATTCATCCTCATGATGAAAGCATGAATTCATGGCGTATCCTACTTCCCTAGTAGTAGTACTGTTATAATAAAGACTCGACCTCCCATCACCACTAATATTTTCCGTAATTTCACGTTGGTTCACCATCATTTCTTCAACCCCCATGAATGCATTTTCTGTCTCGATATTAGCAAGTCTTAAATTCCCACATGAATCCTCAGCCCCACTTTCTTCCAGAATATAGCTCAGCTCAGCTATGTGTTGTTCAAGTTCTTCTTCATAATCATATGGGGGGCCCAAAACCTCATTTTCTTTGTCCTCACCAGCGGCAGGGCATAATAAATGATCACTAATTACCACCAGCTTGCCAGAATATTCATTATCCAGTGATACTGCACCACTTCTCGACTCTTCTTCTCGTTGGTCGAAAATTCCTATCATAGGATTGGTTGTGATTGCTGCTTCCATAGGATTTTGTGCATTTTTTAATGCAGCTGGCTGGTCTGGCCTTGACAGTTTAATATTCTTCTTGTATTTCATAGCTACTGAGCGGCTAACTCGTCCAGCTCTCTTCTTTTTTAGACTTCTTGTCATCTTGACGACGTTGTCTGAAGGGGGTTTGGGTTCAGTCCCGTGCTTGTAGAATCTGTAAATCTTCCTTCTAAGATGAGAGTTCCAGTAGTTCTTTATTTCGTTGTCTGTTCTTCCTGGTAAATGGCTAGCTATCACAGACCACCTACAATGAATGAATGAAACCAATTAGCTAGGAATATATATATATATTATTTGAATACCGTTTTTATTTTATTTTACCACAGCTATTTTAAAATATAAGATCGGTTGTCTTTTTATATTTTTACAAATGTAAAACTGATCTTATATTTTAGATCGTAGAGAGTACTCCTCCTTTAGTGCCGTTTGAAAAATAATAATCAATTCTTTCTTTTTATGGATCCAACATCCATGAGTATCAAACAGAAAAAGTACATTTTTTTTTATGTAGGAGTGTGATTTTGACAGTTAAGAAACTAGAGGTCCATTAGAGATTGTGAAAAGGAGTCCTACTTACCAAATTAAGGGTTCCATAATAACTCAATTCACATGCTCTGTGTATGCACTCTATATAGAATAATATTTATTCCAACATGAATTTTTACCTTAATTTAGTAAAAGATTCATAGCATCTATTTTTTGGAAGGTCCATTAGAAATATTATTTGTCAATTTTTATTATTTGTAGATTTATTGCCTCCCAAAAAATGTGTAGTATTTATTCCAACATGAATTTTTATAAGTGTACAACATTGTTTTGTATATGTATCCAAATTATACTTAAAATACTAAATTCTGTAAAAATTTCTGTTAAAATAAATACTATACATTTTTTGGGAAGCAATAGAAAAAAAAATAATTTTGAACCGGTCGCTAGACCGATCGTAGTGGACGGTCCTCCTAGAATTATTGTTTAACATTACATCCGCCAGAATTTCTAGCAGGCAAGTGGTTTTTTTATAAAAATTATTCTGACTAGTTGATGGGGCTATAATTGTCCATTTAAAATTTTAATCTCATCCGATAATAATTTTAGCGGATGATGAAAATTATTTTTTAATCTTAACCGTTCATTATTATAATAAAAGATAAAGATGTTATTTATTAATTTTTAATTCATAACAAATAAATACTATGAGTGATTGCAAACTAACTTCTGATCCCTGTCCTGATATTTGTAGATGAATGTATAACTAACTATATATAAGAAAATATGATCTCCAAATTCATACGATCTGCTGTATATTGGTATTTATGATTGCATTGATAGAAAATTAAGATGTGTTCATATGACCTGAATACACAGCCCCCCTCTCCCCTCGCCCCATATACATACTACCAGGGTAAACCGCGCAAAACACGGGCGCAGTTGAATAAGATATTAATTTTTTATTTAAAAAATATAAATAAAAGATATTGTCAAATTATAGTTAAAAATATATTTTAATACAAAATAAATCTTATACTTAATAGATATTTAGTAAATGTAAAAATGGAGAACTGGAATAATGTTGTTTAAGTAAAAAATATAAATAATATATTTATTTATTTATTAGGTCACTGAAAGTGTACTATTCATGTAACTTTACATTAACAACTAATATTAATTGCAAGTAGAGAAATATATTTTTAGTTATAGTGAATAGTTTAATTTATCCGTGTAAGATTTATAGGTATTTTAAATAAATTTTTAATCAAAATTATATTCTATTTGTCGAAGTTCCACAATCAGAGATATATATCGTATTTTATTCTATATATGAACAAAAAAGAACTTGTTTGCAATATCTAATTTATCTACTATATATAAGTTGTATATTGTACAGTTTTATATAGAATATATAATAACAAACATGTTTTTAGTAAATACATTAAGTCTATATATATATATATATATATATATATATATATATATATATATATATATATATATATATATATATATGTATTTTAAATAAATTTTTAATCAAAATTAATTATACTAAACTTATTGGTATATATGAATTAATGGGCATGCAAGTACTTAATTAGAAAGAAATATTTATTACCTGCAGTACGTACCTATTTCCAAAAGATGCATGTAACTTGACAATGGTGGTTTCTTCTTCTTCAGTGATGTTCCCTCTCTTTAAGTCTGCTCTCAGGTAGTTAATCCATCTCAATCTACAACTCTTCCCGCACCTTAACAATCCTAATTCAATATTATACCATATGCATGCATGCATGCATAAAATTAATTCATTAATTCCATCAACACATGTATCATGGCGGAACCAGAACATTCTTAGAGGGGGGTCAAAATACATTAGTGAAAAAAATTATTTATTGATGCTTGACATGCTTCTTTCAAATTTATTTTGTCCAATTATTATATTTCACAACATCCTATTTCAACCCTTGTCAACCTTTGAGTTGTGAGTCTAATGACTTTAAATACATATACATATATACATACATACATACATACATACATATATATATATATATATATATATATATATATATATATTTTAATTTCCTTCCGAACTATAAGACTATTAATCAGACTTTGAAGTTTTTAGCCAACTGATTAACCACATTTATAGATAAATTATAAATTATAATATTATATATTCAAAACCTTATATTGTGCTTCTAGTCATCTTCATTGGAGACAACTGAGACGAGCTTCTCAAAACAAGAAAATGAATTAAGTTATTCTCATTTACAAAAAAATGATACCAATGTATAATTAAGTTAATAAGACAAATAAATGCAATATTAATTAATTAATCATCAAACTTATTTAATATTATTTTATCTTATAGTAATATTGTTAATTTTTTATAGGTAAAAGAATATAAAAAAATAAATAAATTAATACCATCACATAACAAAGATCAAGTTTAACTAATATTAACATACTCCATTCCAAGGCCCCCTTAGTTCTGCCAGTGTCATGTATGCACAGCTTATATAATAATTAATTGCAATAAATTACACAAATATATATATATATATATATATATATATATATATATTTAGTGTTTACAAAAATAAATTAAACTTGAGTACGTGGCTGAAGCTCAAACAACTACTTTTTATTATTATTATTATTATTATTAAAAAAAAAATCTCGTAGAATTTAAGATTAGAAGACTAAAATGCATGTACCTGCATTCTTGGGTAATGACCTCCATGACCCTTCTCCATTGGCCTGAATGTACTTAATCAATATCTGGTCTTCTTCATCTGTCCATTTTCCTTTCTTCAGCCCTACTTTTTCGCAGCAAGGTGCTCTTCCCATTTCTAGAGAGAGAGTGAGGAGAGAGAAAGAGAGAGTGAGGAGAGAGAAACAAATAACTCACTCACTCCTTTAAGTTTCTGTCAAGCTTTTTTGTTTGTGTTGCATATATCTTACATATATATATACACGTATATATATATATAGATCCAAAAAACACACATTTATTTACATACAAACAGAGTATTGAGAGGTGGGCCGGGTCTGCACCTGCATCCATGTTCCCGTGGATGCACGAGTACGACTAGAAACTAGAAATATAATGGAACATAAACGTGCCACGACAATTAATATATATATATATATATCATAATTAAGATCTAATTTAATTTAAATAGGAACCGTTACGTTACGTGCGTAGCATATAAAAATGTTTTGTGGGAATTTTTGGTACTATATATATATAAGGTATTTCTTTTAATTTGTTCATACAAATAGTCAATATTCTTGAAAAATGGTGGAGCATATTGGTCGCAATATATTGCCCCTGAAATGCCACAACCACCCATCATTTTTCTCATTATTAGAGATACCACTTGTCAACGCTGCTAACGATGTCATGCTCTTTTAGCCATGGTTTTCAAAACTCGGACCGAACTGCCTGTTCAATCGATAAAAATCGGAATCGATTGACTTTTCAGTCTGGTTCCAAAAAAAAAATGATTTTTGGTCAAAAATAGGTCAACCCCGGTGACCCGGTAACCGGGTCACCGGTTTTACCGGTTCCCTATCTCCTTTTTTTTTTTAGACTTTGAATTTGATTGAATGAATGTATCATTGATTGGGTTTTGAGTTATGATTATGATTTAATATCTTTCTTTTCATATAAATTTAGTATTTATTTGAATTGTATAAAGTAATCATTGTACAAATAGATTTAGTTTTTTTTTTACCGAATTTGATTGAATGTATCTTAGAGATGTTTATTAGTTGTGTTTGATTTTATTATTTTATCATTCTTGAGTCTTGAGTTTTGAGTTATGTTCATGATTTAATATCTTTCTTTTTAAATAGATTTAGTATTTATTTGAATTGTATAAACTAAACATTGTACAAATAGGTTTAATTTTTTTTTGGTAGATAAATTGATTAATTTTATATATTTACTAAATATTATATATAATATATAATAATAATTAATATATCTAATTATTTATTATTTATTACATATTAATGACATCATTAGGTCAATAACAGTCTGACCACTGGTTGGACCAGTGATCCATCCACCCGGATAATTTTTTCGATTCGATGAACGGTCCGGGTCTGAAAATATTGCTTTTAGCTTAGCTTGACTTGGCTTGAGAAAAGGATAGGTCTACATATTTTTGCTTTCGTTTGGTAATTGTTATACAAGCAACTATATATTTATATTCTCCTCAGTACTAATAATAATAATAATAATAATAATAATAATAATAATAATAATAATTACTAGTACATGGGAGTAAACCAGAAATAAAAGTACATTTTTATTGTTTGCAAAGTTTTCAAATAAAATTCTTTTTGTAAAATGTAGGGAGTGTATATATATTTAATTAACAAAACATAATTGATTTTGAATTTTTCGCTCACCCTAATAAACGATCAGGACCGTCCAAAGTTTGGGATAAATCTCACCGTCTATTATATCGTCTTTAACTTCAAAGGAAAAAAAAATTGCTCTTTCTCTCACTCTCAGATCCTCCTCCGTTCTTCCTCCTTCCGAGCTCACCTTCTGCCTCATCCATTAATATCTAGCGCCGGCAATCTCTCCTCTCCCTTCTCCTTCGTACGTAGTGCCGGAGACATGGATAGTACGGCTAGCCAAATTCATAATTTAACCATCAAATTGAGCATAATTTAGCTAGTCTGGTAACAATTGAAAGACGCATTAAATAATATATGGAACTGGGGTCTTCAACTGCTCTCTAGTCATATTTTCTTCTTCAACTTGTTTTGATGGTGCAACTTGGTTTAATATCTTTTTTGTTAAGAAAGCATGCATATATAGTACAGATATTTAGCCAAAGATATTCCTTCTCCAACTTCACCTATACGTCTTCTCAGTTTTTAATTTATTATATACCTTCTTAATTGCTTTGAACCTCCACCTCCACCTCCACCTCCACCTCCACTTCCACTTCCACCTCCACCTTATACTTCCACTTCCACCTCCACCTTATACTTCCACTTCCACCTCCACCTAGCAATAAGGTGTTCTAAAACTAGCAATTGTAAAACCTCTACACTAATTATAACTTTTGTTGTTTGTAGTTTTATTTATTTATATAATTTTTGTAATCTAAGTATTAGCTTTTAGTGATTTGTTTTTCTTTAAAATGGAAGGTAAGCTGAAAAAATAAAGAAAAATATTTCTTCTTGTCTCATTGTTGTGCTCTAAATATATATATATATATATATATATATATATATATATATATATATATATATATGTGTGTGAGAAATAATTCATAGTATGTATTTATTATAGATCAAAAATAGACATACATTATCTGCAGCATTCGTTCCAAATATCAATAACCGAGATTAATATGAGAAACGCGATGTCCGATAGTATTACTAGCGGATATTATCGGACGAAGTGTTTACAATATTATGGTCATTATACCCCCAAGTTAACTCAATTAATTGATCCCGTAATAATTTGCTTATTTAAATAGTCTGTTATTATTAGTAGCGAATGAGTATTTGAAAATTGTAATCTTAGTCAAAATACCAAATCCGAGTCAACATCAGTTTTGTTGATCATAATTCGACCCCAAATCAGGATTATATTATACAAACCTATCTTGTAATACTTTAATTCCATATATGTAAAGTCGCGACTTAACGATCGTAGAGTCGTGACTTAACGATCGTAGAGTAATGGTTTAACGATCGTAGAGTGATGACTTAACGATCGTAGAGTTATGACTTAGATCGTAGAGTAATGACTTAACGATCGTAGAGTCATTACTTAGATCGTAGAGTTTAGAGGTATTTCAGTCTTTACTATAACAGAGCTAGCTACTCTACTATCATATAGCTACTTTACTATTGCATAACTACTCTACTATTATATCATTTTTTTTGTAAATTTGTACTCTCTCTCCTACATTATTGCTTGAAGAGGACATAGCTTCTAATTTAAAATAAATTTTGTATAGCTCTTAATTCAAACAATTTACTTTCCTTCCTCAATTAGTTCCATCATGTTTTCAGCATTAGATAGATAAGACTATAACTATCCAAATTACCTCATAAATCCGAATTCCAAATTAGGGTTGCTTTATTCCCAATTGTTTTACTATAGTGCGATTATAACCTCTGGTAATAGTAACGGGCCGGTTTATGAAATTTTATAAAAATTGTTGATTTTAGGAGTAATATTGTAAACACTCTGTCAGCTAGTATTACTAGTGGTCGACGCACTCCTATATTAATCTCATAACAAATACATATTATGAATCATTACCATGTATATATATATATATATATATATGGGGAATGATCCATAATATGTATTTGTTATGAATACTTATAGGGTATACACCATCTATACCATTGCAAATAAGAAATAATGACCAGGATTAGAAATTGAAAATCGACGCTCGCTACTATTAGTAGCGGACGGTAAAAAAAAAATACTTAGCATCCGCTATTAATAGTAGCAGACGCTTATCAGAATGAGTTTGATTTTACCAATAAATGTTTAGGGATAATAATATCAGGGTTTAAGATTTATAAACCAATGTTTAGGGTTTACAATTATGTATCTGTAATTTATACTTTCTCAACATTAATAAACCATAAACACATTAATAAATCCTAAATTCTGATTTATAAACCATAGTTAATAAACCCTAAACTAGGTTTTAGGGTTTATAAATTAGGATTTAAGGATTACAATTATATATCCACAACTTGTACTTTCTCAACTTTAATAAACCCTGATTACTAAACTTTACACCCTAGTTTATAATTAAACCACCTTGGTTAATAAATCTTAAACTTGGTTATAAGTACCCTTATTTTAATTAACGTTTGCTAGTAATAGTAGCACTACTAATAGTAGTGGATGCTATTTTTTTTACTGTCCGGCACTATTAATAGCAGATGTCGATTTTTAGTTTTTAATTTTGACCGTTCTTTTTTTTAATTGTATAGATAGTGTATATCCTATAAGAATTTATAACAAATACATATAAATATATATATATATATATATATATATATATAGCACGCGTGTGCGCGCGCGCGTGAAATGGGAAGGATTGCATTTGTTGCTTCAACATGCCACCAGCACTACTTTTCTTTTAGCTATGACAGCATCTGATGTTGATGTTTGTTTTTTGCCAGTTATGAAAAAACATGTACATGTGGCAACTAAATTCCAAGCCTGGTATTGTAAATAAGACTCAAATTCTAAAATTCGTAAAATAGTAAATATGCTTTCATTTCCAATTCCCAAATGAGGTTTAAACCCAAAATTAAGATTCTTAACTTTTGCGGTTCAATTCTTGTATACGTTCTTGTTTTAGATTCTGAGAATGAATTAAATGATGGTGCTACCTAACTCTCAAAACAGGTTTTATAATACTACATGTGAAATGGGAGGAATTGCATTTTTACTCCAACATGGCACCGGCAACACTTTTGCCAAGTAGTAGTCATGAAAACATCGATACATATGGAAACAAATCCCCCGCACCCCACCCCACGCCACCCCACCCTACCCTACCCTACCCTACCCTATCCTACCCTTAAATAAATAAATAAATAAATAATATACAACTACAACTTTTGCGGTGCAAAGTCTCCTACTCATAAATGGTAGGTTTAGATCCTCAGAAATAATTGTGACACGACACCTAACTCATAACACCTTGCAGTTTGTAATGAATGCTATAGTTCGTACAATGAATTATGAAGACTTGCCCTAATTAATTGGAGCAAATTAAATAAATGGTTGGTTGCAATACTGACCCTAAAGTTTAAACCTTTTCAATTTTGATCCTAGAGTTTCAAAATTGACAATCAATTCCTCATCATATCAAAAAATGCAACTATGCTCCCTATTTCCGCTCATGTCCAATTTCTCACTGGAATCAGCTTAGCCATGAAAAGGTTGGAGGTATTCCCTCCATCTTGATTGAAAGAAATTTATTTCCAAACCTGAGCTAATACTCCCCCAGCATTTCCACACTATATTTCACTTGTTATCGGAACACAGCCACAATATGTCTAACCTGGCGCATGTTGGATATATATATATATATATATATATATATATATATATATATATATATATATATATATATATATATATATATATATATATATATATATATATATATATAAATAAATGAATGAAATAAAATGAATAGGTGTGACCTTTGGTTCATACCTTTTCAAAGGGATGTAACCTTTTAAAGTGATGTATCTTTTCAAAAGGATGTAACTTTTCAAAGGGATGTAACCTTTCAAAGCGATGTAACTTTTCAAAGGGATGTATCTTTTCAAAAAGATATAACCTTTCAAAAGGATGTAACCTTTTGAAAGGATGTATATCTTCAAAGAAGTATTTGAAAAGGTTCCAAATCTACCCAAAACAATAACTCCAACTTCAACTTCAATCCTTCTCAAGTTCTTAAAAATTAAATTCATTCCAAGCATTCTAGTATTATCAGTTTAGTTTTCTAGTAATTTTCATAGTTATTTGAAAGAGAATTCTGAGCATTATTTTGATTCGTTGAGTATACTATTTAGGGTGCTACTATAGTATACGGTGTCATTGTATCCTGTGAGACAAGTGCTATCAACTCTGAGCACCAATACGGAGGGCATAATTGTCTTAAGGACATAATACTTGTACTAGCCTTGACAACAATTTGAGATAAGCTAATATATATAGTTTCCATTTTCAGATTAATAACAGCGCATACCGGCAAAACTCCTCAGGAGCACAATATTTCTCCTGATGAGCTATTCTGCTATTAAAACCAACCTTCAAAATCAAAATGCAAACCGGCTTCACGTACATACAGTTATACAGCACAGCACACGACAACTGATTTATTTACAAGTGAAATTATACAAAAAAAGTACCGAGTACGACGACAGCACTATTCTTATAGAGGCAAGTAATTTATTTTTTGAACGTCCCCACTTGATGAGAGCACAATAGTCAGAGTTATAATGCTACCAATATTCATATCTCAGGCCTCCTGTTCATTTATTTGGTAATGTATATACAAATGCATTTACTCCGTCTATAAATTTCTATTCACAAAATCCGGAATTTACAATATACTGTTGTTATCTGCAGAAAACAGTTTAGACTCGATCTAATTGTTTTCCCCGCTGACCAAAAAAATTAGTTACCCTAAATAGCTTACAAGGTTGCATAGTTATAAAAACTCAGCGGAGGTCTACAACATCACACTTCAGATTATGGTTCATAAAAACATGAGAACAGTGCTCATAAATCGGGTTCCCATCCTCAGACTCCTCGTGAGGGTGAAAACCACGCTGTTGGCAGTTCCGAATAAGAGCAACACCACTAGGGTCAGACAGGTGAAATATGCCGTGTGGACTGCCAAAAATTTGAAAAACAAAGGTTAGCTCTTGTAAAATAACAATATGCATACAAACACAGAAGCACCATTGGGTGTATGCATAATGCCATAACCATGTGTTAGAGAGAACACACTGAAACGATTGACCAACATTATCAGACTGATTTACAATGGAATTCGAGCAAAATTCTAAATATCTATAAGCCGTATTCAGATTTTTGACTACCTGGAGAACCATAAACGACTTTGTACGAGTTTCATAACCTCTAATTTCTATTTAATTTTTTTCTTTTATATTCTGGACTCCAGTAGTTTATACCAGCTTTGTTGGTTTTCAAAATCTGAACCAGACACCACATTGAGGGGTGGGCAGCCAGTGGCAGAGCCAGGATTTCTTGTCAAGGTGGGCAAAAATTCATTCACTAAATCTTTTGTTCTTACTAATTTAAAATTATAAATTGAAAGAATAATTTACAAATAATACTAATGTACTTTCTTTCAAAATCAAGGGGGTCAAGTTTGTATCTATATATACCTTCCTATATTCTGGAAATATTATAGCTAACAGCCTTTATTCCTTTCCAAATTTAAGGTGGGCAAATTGCCCACCTTGACTATGGATAACTCCACCCTGGGGGCAACACACATTTTACCAGTAGAATCGCTCCCGTAAGATCTATACTAGATCATAAGAATAAAATTTATTAATAAAAAAAATAACTAGTATAGATCTCGTATAACTTCTAACATTCATTCTCAAAAACATAATTTACACCTCTATAAAACACACATGTTGCTCAATAAAATTTAACTGCCCAAAAAGAAACATCAAACCAGTCACTTCAATAAGTCATATCCAAGCAAGTAGTTGTAAGAAAAGGAACACTAGTTTCAAATGATAAATAGTTTTCAAGTAAGGAAATCAAGAGAAAAAGAATATACCTGGATGTGTCTTTAGGAGCCATGACAATAGCAATTGCTTCCGGTAACATGATCTGAGAAGTAGAATTCAAAGCTTTCACAGGATGAATAGGAAACTGAGGATGTAAACATAATACATCGACAACTCATTTTCGTGTGATGATCTCAAGGCTTCCTTGAAATAAAGAAATATAAATTCAAAAATTTTACATCATTTGTGGGTTAGTTGAAATTTCAGGTGACCACCATTCAAATTGGTATATATGTAATAATGTCAATAGCCATACAATTCTTTATTTTATCAAATTTTGTTGTTGTTGTGTTGTAGTTTTTTTTTTTTGGTTGTTGGGAGATTAAAAAAACACCCCACCTCACTGTGTTTTCTTGCTTCAAGAGTATAATTGAAGATTTATTAGGGATTGTAGAAAATCCTAAGAACTTTAAATTGAAGACTTGAAGTATCAATCATTAGAGAGAATGACTTGGTTGAAAAAATCAAAATAAGGACGAGATATGCATTTTAAAGAAAAAACATGCATTAACATGATGAAAATGTATCAGACGGTCCCTTACAATATGACTACAAAAGATGCTCAAAACAGGTAAAAACATACCTTAACTTGCTCATAAGATTAATACATCTACGCTCAAAAACAATTCCAGGTGCACTGTAAAACCTATCAAGACATAACATCTCATCCAAACAACTAAAATTACACATGAACTACAAAATGCCTATCAGTTTTAAATTATGTTACCCATATTGTTACCTAGATCACTATGAGGATAAAAGACAAAAATAGTATTCTAAAAACATACATTCAAGTGACATACGACTGCATCCTTGAAGTCAGTAAAGTCAATAATTAAATATATTAGTACCTGATATGAGTAGTGAGTGTGCAGATCAACAGATGACATAAAACAAGTTTGCGATGGATGAGTCTGAAAATCAATATACGAATCACTTAGTTGCAATGACTCAATAGAGGAAGAAAATCAAGTTGTTTATACGAGTATCCTAAGTCATATAATCAGATAGTAAAGAATAATATGAGACTAATTAACTTCATATGAAAACAAACTCCTCCGAGGTAACAAATTGAATATGATAAAGATTAGTGATGGGGAAATGAAAATTTCTTGCCAAGGTCTGCAGCTTTTAGTGCTTCAGTTTTTGTCAAGCCACAAACTAAAAAAAAGGGCATTTTTAATCTAGTTTGAAAACTCAAAAGACAAAATATTAGTAAAAAAAAAACAAAGGTATAAAAAGATGTCATCAGAAAAGCAATTCTGTCACTTACATGAATCCACCCAAGTTGAAAAAGAGAATACTTGTCTTGAACCTCGAATATTTCTTCTTCATTCAATGTTTGACACTGAATATTAAAAGGGAAAAAAATTGCTTCAATAAAATTTAAGCATCATAAAATTTCAACAAACATGAAGCCTTTGTAAATCATGGATAACACAATTAAACCAGAGAATAGAAATAAAAAAGTTACTCTTGAACTTAGCCATCTAACAATCACTGAGACACATGAGACTAGTGTCTTCGACTAATAGTAATGGTAGGAAATAAAAGGAGAGCTCTTCATGTATTAGGATTTCATTTTTAAAGGCATCTTTCTAAGTAACCTACAAACTAAACTGGAGATTGAACGATCTGTAAGGAGATCATATATCTTTCTTGATAGAATGCTCCAGAGCTGAAGAAACCCTTAGTCGGCCCCATTTGATCGACTTGAAAAGGGAAAGGAAATTCTTGGGAATTTTTAACCACTGAAAATGTTGCTCCAATTTACATTAACTGCAAAAGCACATCAATGCAGATATGGTCCTCATATCAGAAATCTAAGAACCCCTAAAAGAAACAAACTTCTCCTTGGTTGCCTTATACACTACATTATCTTTTTAGATAAAACTTATACATTGCTTTGAAGTTGACAACACCAAAGAAATTGAACAAACTGCGTCTCAAATGTTTTAAAACAAAAGCGAGAACATAAACTTGGAATAGCATTAAACCTTGAAAAAATAACTGAATTTTGCATCTTTACTCTACAAATTGACTCTTACCGAGTCAGAAGTTGACTCTTGCTTTGGGATTACAAGTGTAGTAATGTGGAACACCCTATTTTTCTGCAGCAAATATAAAAACACACATTCATAGTTTTCTGTTCTTAATTCTATTAAAAAGAATAATAAAAGAGAAAGAGTGGTGTCCCATACCAATGAACCAGCAAGCACACCACATGTTTCTAGATTTCTTGCAGTATTTTCTTGTGCCAACCTTAAAAAATCTTTCATCATCTTTATTGGCTGCAAATAGGTTAAAAGAACACCAGTGGCCCAAATCCAATTACATCTAAAACACATAGGTAACATAACTGAAAACAATAAATTGTTGATAGACCAAAATTAACAAGAAAATGCGTGACAATATCCAGAGATTTACATCTCAAGTATTAGAAGGGGTGACTTACAATATGTAAATGTTGATAAGAATTAGAACTAGACGTCCCATCCTGAAATGGTTTTACTGGTCCAGGTCTTGGATCCGCAACTCTTGATGGACAAATTGGAATGCATTCTGGTTGCAATTGAGGAAGAACGGGTGGGGGAGAAGGTTGCCTTATTATACCTAAAGGAAAATGGTCATTCATTGCTTCATTTCTAGATGGAGGAAACACGTGTTCAGCAGGACTTAACCATCTACCATCATCCAAAGAGAGCACTGCATCCATGGCAGTAGATCCATTTACTGTAGAACCACCATCTTTTACTGCTACAATGTCATAGAGACCAGTCTGATTTGGGCTATAACCAAAGGTGACAACAGATAAACACGTTACAAGAAGTCATGTTTCAACAGAGAAATTTGACAAGGTAAAAGGGCAAATTTTAGAGACGTTGGCATGCCAAAATTTAAATATTGACCTTGAATTTGCATTTGAAGTCAAGTCAGTATAGATTGGATAGTGAACCTGTAACAAGCGTTAAAATTTTAAACTTCAAGTTTTAAAAGATAAAATTCACTAAAACTGAATTACATGTAGATCAAATGCAACACAAAAAATTCACCTTTATCTCTGCAGTGGGTCCCAGCCATTGACCCCAAAGACCAGTTGGACCCAAAAAAGAGTGTCTAGACAATGTTTCCTTCTTTGGAAGAGGTAAACTAACAGATCTGCACATTTATAAGAATAACCAGCAGCATATGTCAGCCTTACTTGTATTGCCACTTCAAAACCACATGTTTATGCGGCATGCCTTCAGAGCAAAACATAGCACATCGATGTTATGTTAAAAGCGCACTTTTTAGCATCTTATTCTGACCATACAGTGAAACATATGGTTCTATCCATATGATTTAGGGTGCAATATACCCATACTGCATATTCCATGTGAACCTTGTTAAACACAACTAATGACACTTTAATCCAAAAAAGGAGGTATTGAGGTCCTAATGAGTTAATTTTTACCTTATTTAGTTTACCTATTGACCTAAATTTATCATCCATTTAGAAACTTGCTTAACAACAAACTTGTACAATTAGAAAATTCATCCACAAACTAAGTTAGGCAATTAAAAATAAACCACCTTTAACGGGCTCTAATTGTCTTGAATTATCTAATGTATACACTTACAGCTTCTGGAATTGCATGTCCATTGAATTTGACGGTAAAACTTGACTATTATCATTGTTCTGCTTCCAAGAGGACAAAGGTGCCGTACTGCTAGACTGCAAACGCAACAGAGAAACAAAAGTGTAAGTGGTAGGACAGAACCCAGATGTCCGGAGAAAAAATAATTGGGAGACAGGATTTGACTCAAAAATATAGTTAAAACTTTCTTCTTCCCTTATTTTTTTTAAATAGTGGGTGGAGGGGGACATAGAACCAACCGCACCTATCCTCAAACCCTGCAGTGGAAGGCCATAATGGCTATAAAATAGTGTGGAAGTGCCTCAAATGAGACTATAATAAGGCCATGATGGCTATAGAATACTGCCTCCACTGAGGCTAGCAAAGACTGCCTCCATTGAGGAATGAAACTATTACCACTCTCATATAAGTTAGGTTATGATACCATTTGTGCTAGAGCTTCCTGGGAACATAGATAACTTAAAGAAGGGGAAAATGGAAAAAGGGAAGGCAGTGAAAATATAAGACTAAACCTAAGCAGGACTTGCTATGAAATTTACTGAATATGAGTAATTTATATAGTCAAAAAGCAAATAAATGCTAAGAGAAAATTCCAAGAATCAAAGAACTATCAATACTCCTGGACATTAAAGTATAAAGCAGTACTATAAACTACAATAGGATAACTTTAGGCTTGGTACCTGCTTATTTTCAAAGCTCAAAGAAGCTCTATTATTGACAAGGGGCCACTCCAAATAAGACGACTCTGATCCATATGAAGTTCTATTATGGCCATCAAGTTGATACTGTTGATTTCCTGCATGGAGCATGTTGCGTTTATCCACTTGATGCTGGAATTCGGGCTTTAAAGATTCCAGCTCATCTATCACGACTAACAATTTCTGAAACAACGACAAAGTAAGAAACCATGACTCACTGTCAAAAAGGCATGAGTCTGTAACATACAATACAGATTAACTAGAAAGATTTGTACAGTGGATTTACCTTCCTGTAATACGATCTTTCTTTGGGATAAGAAACCTGGTAATCTCGATGGAATGGTATAGTTTCAGACACCAAACTGGGTATAAAACATAGAATAAGCACATGACATCCCTATATAAGGCACGGTATATATAAGAATCTTACAACATTGGTTTGTAATTACCTCGAGTATCTTAGAAGTATAATATACAAGTCTACAATGTTCTTTTCCCCCCAATAAATACTGGACTGCACTAGAGAGAGAAGAAAATTCAGCAGATGGAATAGATTAATTTTGAGAAGCTGTTCAAAATCACAACTTTACAAATAGAGTAATCACAAACCCTAAACCCCAATGAAACACTAAGAGCAAAATCTCTAGTTGATCAAATTTAGCTAACAATTAAGCATATAACAGAATCAATTTCTAAAATCAGTTAAAAAATTACATGGTATATAGATATTAATAATATCAACTATATACGTGTTCAGAGAATTGGACCTGTTTGATAAGATTATCGGCGATTCGGTAATAATTACGGAGTGGAATTCGATTGTCGACGTCGACCTTTCTAGCCATGGCGTTGACGTCAATAGACTTCGCCGGCGGCCTCATTTTCCGGCAAAAAGAACGACTTTCCAGTTTCAATTTCCGACGATTGGTTCAAACTTGAGGGGATCGTCGTCGGTCTGCTGGTACTAACTACCGGGAACTCAGCCGTTTTGAAATACGCGAAAAGAAAAAGATTTGCTTCGGTGGTTGCTTCCTTGTGTCGACAGAGTGAGCACGGGTTGTTATGATTGGGTCCTCCTTCAGACCATGGGCTGGACTTATCAATGATTTGGATTTTGGTTAGTCATCTCTTTCCTTTTCTATTTCTGGACGCTCAATTACCCGTGCAAACTAGGGATAAATTTAAAATCGACCTACAAAGTAAATTTTAAATAGAAAATTGATATTTTAAACTCTCTCACACGAGGATACTATTCATGTGAGAAGGAGTGTTACATCTGTAATGGACAGAAAGGAAGATAATTCACAAGATGATATGGAAAGTTGGGAAGATAGCAGCTTAACTAGCAAGGCAGAAGATGAAGATCAAAGGGAGCTAATAATGTCATCAAAAGTAAAGAAGTCAAAGAGAGCAAAGAAGAATCCAGCTTGGATGTCTGACTATGTTAGTGGTCAAGAGAACAGAGGCAGGAAAAGGAGAGGCCACTAGTTAAAGGTATTACAGCTGTCATTAAGTTGTATAAACCAAAGGTTGAGATTGTGCAATAAAGATATAGAAAGCAAGGGCTAGGATTACTTTTATAGTTAGAAAGGGTATAAAGACAAGTAAATGTAACAGATGGAAGGTGAGATTTATAAAATGAAAAATCATTCTTGAACTTTCTTCTTTCTTCTGTTTCTTGTTTCTCTGCTTATATTCTTGTTCTTGTTCTTGGAGTTTAGCAAGGACTTAAAAACTTGCTTCATTGGTGCTTTCATTGTTCTTTTGATAGTGTTTCCATGGCGGATTCTGATCTGAAAGAATTTGTTACTCAATTTACTACTCAATTTACTGAGCAATTTTTTACCAAATTCTCTGTGGTCTTGCAGCAACAATTGGAAAGTCTAGTGCGATCTAAATATTTTGCAGGGGCAAATCATTCACATAGCTTTGACGAAGGGAATTCTATTCGAAGTCGTGATCGTGGGGTTTTTAATGGTAATAAGGAAAGCCAATGTAAGGGGGCGAAGGTGGAGTTTCCTAGGTTTTCTGGTGGTGATCCGACGGAATGGCTGTATAAGGTCAATAAATTCTTTGTATATCACGATATTGCTGAAACTCATAAATTGAATCTAGCAATGTTACATTTGGATGGGGATGCTTGTAAATGGCTACAGTGGATGGAGAGTAATGGCCAGATCCGATCTTGGGTAGAATTTGAGTTACAGATTAAGATTCGTTTTGGTCCAAATGTATTTGAGGATCCCAATTCTAAACTGTCCAAGTTAACCCAAATAGGAACAGTTGCTGAATATGAGGTACAATTTCAAGGTCTTTCGTCTCAGATTCCGGGGTTACCTGAATCATTTTTGAAGGGATGCTGGATAAGTGGGTTAAAGAGACAGATTCAAAAGGAGGTAATTGCTGCACAACCCTTTAATCTTCAGCATGCTATTGGATTGGCTAAAGTGTATGAAGGGAAATTGTTATTTGATGGTCCATCTAATGTTAGTCCTAAACATTACTATCAAACTTCAATTCTGGGACCAAAACCCAGTTATATGTCACAAAATAAAACATATCAGTTTCCCAATTTTGTACAATCACCTGTTAATGTTCAGCCCAAGTTCCCAGACAAACCACAAGCACTAAATTCTTTACTTGATAAATTGCCAATTAAGAGGCTTACTCCAGCTGAGCGACAACTTAAAATTGATAAGGGTTTATGCTATAATTGTGATGAAAAGAGAACTAGACATCATCAATGTAAGGGGAAGATGTCTTTACTATTGTTGGAGGGTGATCCACCTGCAGATTGTGTATTGGAATGGAATGATACTGAGGAAATACATGAAAATGAGGACAGTGCTTTAGTGACAGTTGAAGAGAGTCCAGCTATTAGTTTACATGCTTTGATGGGTAAAACTAATGTTGGTTGTTTACGAATGGTTGGTTCTATCAACAACAAGAATATACAGTTTTTGATTGATGGTGGTAGTAGTCACAGTTTCATTCAGGAAAAGGTAGCAAAATATTTGGGATTGTCTATTACATCTTCTGATCAGTTTACAGTATTAGTGGGAAATGGGGAAACATTGTCTTGTGTAGGGAAGTGTGAAAATGTGGCATTTGAGATACAGGGTCATACCTTTGTTACAGATTTCTTTGTGATTAATTTGCATGGGGCTGATGCCATTTTAGGAGTGTCATGGCAGGAAGGGTTTGGAGAATTGAAGATTAATTACCAACAATCTTATATAAAGTTTTTTAGCGGAGGAAAAGAAATTTGTTTACAAGGTAGATCTGCAGTAGTTTCTGAACAGATTTCAGGATCAAAAATGGCTAAATTGCTCAAACATTCCTCTGTTAGCAGTTGTTTTATGTTAAAGTTGGTACCATCTATGTCTGCAGTTGATTATCAAGGGTCTATCCATTCCATGGGTGCTACAACATCTGGGTTATTGCCTATTTCACCAGAGGTTCCTGTTCATATCCAGAAGTTGCTGCATCAATTTGCCGATGTATTTGCAGATCCTAAGAGTTTACCTCCTATTAGGTACCAAAATCACAAGATTGAATTAGAATCTGGTACTAAAAGTATAAGTGTCAGACCTTATAGGTATCCACATTTTCAAAATGAAGAAATTGAGAAGCAAATAGATGAGATGTTGAAATCTGGGATTATTCAGAATAGTACTAGCTCATTCAGTTCTCCTGTTTTGTTGGTTAAAAAAAAAGATGGGACATGGCGTTTTTGTGTTGATTATAGGTCCTTGAATGCAGCAACTGTGAAGGAAAAATTTCCTATACCCACAATTGATGAGTTGATGGATGAGTTATATAAAGCTAAGTACTATACAAAGTTAGACCTTCGCGCAGGTTATCATCAGATTCGAATGGAGGGACAAGATGTACACAAAACAGCTTTTCGCACACATAGTGGTCACTATGAATTCTTGGTCATGCCGTTTGGTTTGACAAATGCTCCAACGACATTTCAATCTATAATGAATCAGGTATTTCATGCTTATCTAAGGAAATTTGTCATAGTATTTTTTGATGACATACTGATTTACAGTAAAGATTTGGACTCTCATGCTCAGCATTTGACAATTGTGTTGGAGTGTCTTCGAAACCATGCTTTGTTTGTGAAGTTAAGTAAATGTACTTTTGCTGCTGAGTCTATTGAATACCTGGGGCATGTCATTTCTGTTAAAGGGGTAGAACCAGATCAGGCTAAGATTCAAGTGATGTTGCAATGGCCTCTTCCTCAAAATCAGAAACAACTTCGAAGTTTTTTGGGATTGACGGGTTACTACAGAAAATTTGTAATGGGTTATGCGTCAATTGCTAGTCCTTTGACAGACTTACTCAGACAAGACGGGTTTGTTTGGAACAATTTAGCGTCTGAGGCTTTTAACAAATTGAAGCAGGCTATGGCTCATTTACCTGTATTACGATTACCAAATTTCACTGATCCTTTTTATGTAGAAACAGATGCTTCTGGGACTGCTATAGGGGCTGTTTTGCTTCAACAAGGTTATCCTCTTGCTTATTTTAGCAGAAAGTTGTGTCCAAAGTTGCAAAAAGCATCAGCCTACATCCGCGAGTTATATGCTATTACATCAGCAGTCAGTAAATGGAGACAATATTTGTTGGGCACAAAATTTTATATTGTCACTGATCATAAGAGTTTGCGCAGTTTGATGGAACAAGTGGTCCAAACACCGGAGCAGCAATATCACTTGACTAAACTTTTAGGTTATCATTATGAAATTACTTATAAACCTGGGAAACACAATGAGGTAGCTGATGCTCTTTCTAGACGACCAGATGACATTCCAATTGCTGGTACTCTAATGGCTTTGTCTCTTCCTAAATTTCAAATCTTTGATCAGATTTTACAGGCTCAACAGTTGGCTGCAGAATTACAATATTTCTTTACTCAAGGACATTTAGAGACGGAACATCAAACACCTTGGAGTATGAAAAATGGGGTGGTGTTATGGAATGGTAAAATTTTCATACCCGCAAGTTCAGTTGACTTAAAACAAGAATTATTAAAGGATTTTCATGACTCTCCTTTAGGAGGCCATGCTGGAATACAAAGGACTTATATGAGGTTAATTGTCAATTTTTATTGGTATGGTACAAAGAAAGATGTGCAAAATTATATTAATGGTTGTGCTATTTGTCAACAAATTAAATATGTTCCTCGAGCACCTTATGGGCTGCTACAACCTCTAGACATTCCTACTGGAATATGGGAAGATGTCAGTATGGATTTCATTACCAATTTACCTACTTCCGATGGGTTCACAGTTGTTTTAGTTGTGGTAGACAGGTTGTCTAAAGGGGTACATTTTGGAGCTTTGTATGTTAATTTTACAGCTCAGAAGGTTGCAGCTCTATTCATGGACATGGTTTACAAGTTACATGGATTTCCCAAATCTATTGTATCTGATAGAGATGCAGTTTTTTTGGGAAAATTTTGGCAAGAATTGTTTAAACTACAGGGCACTACTTTACGAATGAGTTCATCTTACCATCCACAGACGGATGGACAAACGGAGGTCACCAATAAATATTTGGAACAATATCTGAGAGCTTTTGTGTATGATCAGCCTAAACAATGGCATAAATTTCTGCCGTTAGCTGAATGGCATTACAACACTGCAATACATTCTGCTATTGGACAATCACCATATGAGGCATTGTATGGAAAACCTCCTCCTCCAGTTATTAGTTATTTGCCTGGAAGTGCTACGGTGGAGGCTGTGGATGTGCTATTGCAATCTAGAGAGCAAAAACTCCAAAGTCTGAGAAAGGCATTGGTGGCTGCTCAAGACAAGATGAGAGCTCAAGCAAATAAGCATAGAACTCCTATGTCATTTGAGGTGGGACAATTAGTTCTTGTTAAACTACAACCTTATAGGCAAATTTCAGTGGCACACAGACAATCCAACAAATTAAGCAAAAGGTATTTTGGCCCTTTTGAGATCATAAAACGGATTGGGTCAGTAGCCTATAAACTCAAATTACCAAAGGATTCTAGGATCCACCCGGTCTTTCACATTTCATTACTCAAGAAGTTCAAGGGTAGTAATTCAGAGAATATCACAACTTGGCCTCTAGATGCTATTGATAATTTTCCAGTTTTTAAGCCTGCTGCTGTGTTGGACAAGCGCCAAGTTATGCAGGGAAATGTTTGGGTACATCAATACTTGGTACAATGGCAGTTTTTACCTTTAGAAGACGCAACTTGGGTTAATCAAGAGACTTTTCATCGGCTTTATCCAGATTTTCACCTTGAGGACAAGGTGCCTTTTGAAGGGCAGGGTATTGTTACATCTGTAATGGAGAGGAAGGAAGATAATTCACAAGATGGTATGGAAAGTTGGGAAGATAGCAGCTTAACTAGCAAGGCAGAAAATGAAGATCAAGGGGAGCTAATAATGTCATCAAAAGTAAAGAAGTCAAAGAGAGCAAAGAAGAATCCAGCTTGGATGTCTGACTATGTTAGTGGTCAAGAGAACAGAGGCAGGAAAAGGAGAGGCCACTAGTTAAAGGTATTACAGCTGTCATTAAGTTGTATAAACCAAAGGTTGAGATTGTGCAATAAAGATATAGAAAGCAAGGGCTAGGATTACTTTTATAGTTAGAAAGAGTATAAAGACAAGTAAATGTAACAGATGGAAGGTGAGATTTATAAAATGAAAAATCATTCTTGAACTTTCTTCTTTCTTCTGTTTCTTGTTTCTCTGCTTATATTCTTGTTCTTGTTCTTGGAGTTTAGCAAGGACTTAAAAACTTGCTTCATTGGTGCTTTCATTGTTCTTTTGATAGTGTTTCCATGGCGGATTCTGATCTGAAAGAATTTGTTACTCAATTTACTACTCAATTTACTGAGCAATTTTTTACCAAATTCTCTGTGGTCTTGCAGCAACAATTGGAAAGTCTAGTGCGATCTAAAGATTTTGCAGGGGCAAATCATTCACATAGCTTTGACGAAGGGAATTCTATTCGAAGTCGTGATCGTGGGGTTTTTAATGGTAATAAGGAAAGCCAATGTAAGGGGGCGAATGTGGAGTTTCCTAGGTTTTCTGGTGGTGATCCGACGGAATGGCTGTATAAGGTCAATAAATTCTTTGTATATCACGATATTGCTGAAACTCATAAATTGAATCTAGCAATGTTACATTTGGATGGGGATGCTTGTAAATGGCTACAGTGGATGGAGAGTAATGGCCAGATCCGATCTTGGGTAGAATTTGAGTTACAGATTAAGATTCGTTTTGGTCCAAATGTATTTGAGGATCCCAATTCTAAACTGTCCAAGTTAACCCAAATAGGAACAGTTGCTGAATATGAGGTACAATTTCAAGGTCTTTCGTCTCAGATTCCGGGGTTACCTGAATCATTTTTGAAGGGATGCTGGATAAGTGGGTTAAAGAGACAGATTCAAAAGGAGGTAATTGCTGCACAACCCTTTAATCTTCAGCATGCTATTGGATTGGCTAAAGTGTATGAAGGGAAATTGTTATTTGATGGTCCATCTAATGTTAGTCCTAAACATTACTATCAAACTTCAATTCTGGGACCAAAACCCAGTTATATGTCACAAAATAAAACATATCAGTTTCCCAATTTTGTACAATCACCTGTTAATGTTCAGCCCAAGTTCCCAGACAAACCACAAGCACTAAATTCTTTACTTGATAAATTGCCAATTAAGAGGCTTACTCCAGCTGAGCGACAACTTAAAATTGATAAGGGTTTATGCTATAATTGTGATGAAAAGAGAACTAGACATCATCAATGTAAGGGGAAGATGTCTTTACTATTGTTGGAGGGTGATCCACCTGCAGATTGTGTATTGGAATGGAATGATACTGAGGAAATACATGAAAATGAGGACAGTGCTTTAGTGACAGTTGAAGAGAGTCCAGCTATTAGTTTACATGCTTTGATGGGTAAAACTAATGTTGGTTGTTTACGAATGGTTGGTTCTATCAACAACAAGAATATACAGTTTTTGATTGATGGTGGTAGTAGTCACAGTTTCATTCAGGAAAAGGTAGCAAAATATTTGGGATTGTCTATTACATCTTCTGATCAGTTTACAGTATTAGTGGGAAATGGGGAAACATTGTCTTGTGTAGGGAAGTGTGAAAATGTGGCATTTGAGATACAGGGTCATACCTTTGTTACAGATTTCTTTGTGATTAATTTGCATGGGGCTGATGCCATTTTAGGAGTGTCATGGCAGGAAGGGTTTGGAGAATTGAAGATTAATTACCAACAATCTTATATAAAGTTTTTTAGCGGAGGAAAAGAAATTTGTTTACAAGGTAGATCTGCAGTAGTTTCTGAACAGATTTCAGGATCAAAAATGGCTAAATTGCTCAAACATTCCTCTGTTAGCAGTTGTTTTATGTTAAAGTTGGTACCATCTATGTCTGCAGTTGATTATCAAGGGTCTATCCATTCCATGGGTGCTACAACATCTGGGTTATTGCCTATTTCACCAGAGGTTCCTGTTCATATCCAGAAGTTGCTGCATCAATTTGCCGATGTATTTGCAGATCCTAAGAGTTTACCTCCTATTAGGTACCAAAATCACAAGATTGAATTAGAATCTGGTACTAAAAGTATAAGTGTCAGACCTTATAGGTATCCACATTTTCAAAATGAAGAAATTGAGAAGCAAATAGATGAGATGTTGAAATCTGGGATTATTCAGAATAGTACTAGCTCATTCAGTTCTCCTGTTTTGTTGGTTAAAAAAAAAGATGGGACATGGCGTTTTTGTGTTGATTATAGGTCCTTGAATGCAGCAACTGTGAAGGAAAAATTTCCTATACCCACAATTGATGAGTTGATGGATGAGTTATATAAAGCTAAGTACTATACAAAGTTAGACCTTCGCGCAGGTTATCATCAGATTCGAATGGAGGGACAAGATGTACACAAAACAGCTTTTCGCACACATAGTGGTCACTATGAATTCTTGGTCATGCCGTTTGGTTTGACAAATGCTCCAACGACATTTCAATCTATAATGAATCAGGTATTTCATGCTTATCTAAGGAAATTTGTCATAGTATTTTTTGATGACATACTGATTTACAGTAAAGATTTGGACTCTCATGCTCAGCATTTGACAATTGTGTTGGAGTGTCTTCGAAACCATGCTTTGTTTGTGAAGTTAAGTAAATGTACTTTTGCTGCTGAGTCTATTGAATACCTGGGGCATGTCATTTCTGTTAAAGGGGTAGAACCAGATCAGGCTAAGATTCAAGTGATGTTGCAATGGCCTCTTCCTCAAAATCAGAAACAACTTCGAAGTTTTTTGGGATTGACGGGTTACTACAGAAAATTTGTAATGGGTTATGCGTCAATTGCTAGTCCTTTGACAGACTTACTCAGACAAGACGGGTTTGTTTGGAACAATTTAGCGTCTGAGGCTTTTAACAAATTGAAGCAGGCTATGGCTCATTTACCTGTATTACGATTACCAAATTTCACTGATCCTTTTTATGTAGAAACAGATGCTTCTGGGACTGCTATAGGGGCTGTTTTGCTTCAACAAGGTTATCCTCTTGCTTATTTTAGCAGAAAGTTGTGTCCAAAGTTGCAAAAAGCATCAGCCTACATCCGCGAGTTATATGCTATTACATCAGCAGTCAGTAAATGGAGACAATATTTGTTGGGCACAAAATTTTATATTGTCACTGATCATAAGAGTTTGCGCAGTTTGATGGAACAAGTGGTCCAAACACCGGAGCAGCAATATCACTTGACTAAACTTTTGGGTTATCATTATGAAATTACTTATAAACCTGGGAAACACAATGAGGTAGCTGATGCTCTTTCTAGACGACCAGATGACATTCTAATTGCTGGTACTCTAATGGCTTTGTCTCTTCCTAAATTTCAAATCTTTGATCAGATTTTACAGGCTCAACAGTTGGCTGCAGAATTACAATATTTCTTTACTCAAGGACATTTAGAGACGGAACATCAAACACCTTGGAGTATGAAAAATGGGGTGGTGTTATGGAATGGTAAAATTTTCATACCCGCAAGTTCAGTTGACTTAAAACAAGAATTATTAAAGGATTTTCATGACTCTCCTTTAGGAGGCCATGCTGGAATACAAAGGACTTATATGAGGTTAATTGTCAATTTTTATTGGTATGGTACAAAGAAAGATGTGCAAAATTATATTAATGGTTGTGCTATTTGTCAACAAATTAAATATGTTCCTCGAGCACCTTATGGGCTGCTACAACCTCTAGACATTCCTACTGGAATATGGGAAGATGTCAGTATGGATTTCATTACCAATTTACCTACTTCCGATGGGTTCACAGTTGTTTTAGTTGTGGTAGACAGGTTGTCTAAAGGGGTACATTTTGGAGCTTTGTATGTTAATTTTACAGCTCAGAAGGTTGCAGCTCTATTCATGGACATGGTTTACAAGTTACATGGATTTCCCAAATCTATTGTATCTGATAGAGATGCAGTTTTTTTGGGAAAATTTTGGCAAGAATTGTTTAAACTACAGGGCACTACTTTACGAATGAGTTCATCTTACCATCCACAGACGGATGGACAAACGGAGGTCACCAATAAATATTTGGAACAATATCTGAGAGCTTTTGTGTATGATCAGCCTAAACAATGGCATAAATTTCTGCCGTTAGCTGAATGGCATTACAACACTGCAATACATTCTGCTATTGGACAATCACCATATGAGGCATTGTATGGAAAACCTCCTCCTCCAGTTATTAGTTATTTGCCTGGAAGTGCTACGGTGGAGGCTGTGGATGTGCTATTGCAATCTAGAGAGCAAAAACTCCAAAGTCTGAGAAAGGCATTGGTGGCTGCTCAAGACAAGATGAGAGCTCAAGCAAATAAGCATAGAACTCCTATGTCATTTGAGGTGGGACAATTAGTTCTTGTTAAACTACAACCTTATAGGCAAATTTCAGTGGCACACAGACAATCCAACAAATTAAGCAAAAGGTATTTTGGCCCTTTTGAGATCATAAAACGGATTGGGTCAGTAGCCTATAAACTCAAATTACCAAAGGATTCTAGGATCCACCCGGTCTTTCACATTTCATTACTCAAGAAGTTCAAGGGTAGTAATTCAGAGAATATCACAACTTGGCCTCTAGATGCTATTGATAATTTTCCAGTTTTTAAGCCTGCTGCTGTGTTGGACAAGCGCCAAGTTATGCAGGGAAATGTTTGGGTACATCAATACTTGGTACAATGGCAGTTTTTACCTTTAGAAGACGCAACTTGGGTTAATCAAGAGACTTTTCATCGGCTTTATCCAGATTTTCACCTTGAGGACAAGGTGCCTTTTGAAGGGCAGGGTATTGTTACATCTGTAATGGAGAGGAAGGAAGATAATTCACAAGATGGTATGGAAAGTTGGGAAGATAGCAGCTTAACTAGCAAGGCAGAAAATGAAGATCAAGGGGAGCTAATAATGTCATCAAAAGTAAAGAAGTCAAAGAGAGCAAAGAAGAATCCAGCTTGGATGTCTGACTATGTTAGTGGTCAAGAGAACAGAGGCAGGAAAAGGAGAGGCCACTAGTTAAAGGTATTACAGCTGTCATTAAGTTGTATAAACCAAAGGTTGAGATTGTGCAATAAAGATATAGAAAGCAAGGGCTAGGATTACTTTTATAGTTAGAAAGAGTATAAAGACAAGTAAATGTAACAGATGGAAGGTGAGATTTATAAAATGAAAAATCATTCTTGAACTTTCTTCTTTCTTCTGTTTCTTGTTTCTCTGCTTATATTCTTGTTCTTGTTCTTGGAGTTTAGCAAGGACTTAAAAACTTGCTTCAAGGAGCTTGTAGAATTATCAAATTTAATACTGTAAAAATATCAATTCTCTTTAAATATAATATAATTGAGTGATATTTTAGTTGGTTTTGAATCAACTCATTGGTTCATATTATGCACTCTTGAGTTCACTTATTCCATGTCACTTTTACAAAGTTTAGTGACTCGGTAGTTCAAAATTTTATTTTTTTTAACATTTGTTCAATTCTTATTTGCAAAGCACACATTGCATTTTTAATAATAATTGTGTACTAAATTTTGTTTAAAAAAAAAAAAAACTTGTGTTGAGTCAGTTTTGAGAATATAAAAAATTTATGACCAAGAAAGCATGAGAAAAAAAAATTGAACTACCGAGTCATTAAACTTGAACAACTGAATTGATCCGAAACCAACTAAAATAACTCGGTATTCGTCTATATATATTTTCTACCAATTATTCTAATGAGAGCTCTTATTTTATTCAAAATGAAAATAAAATAAAAGGAGAAAGGAAAATGGGATATCACAGTATTTCTCGTCACAATTTTAGTTTAATTATATTTCCATTTCTGAACTCACACAATGTTGTATATTCCTACAAATATAGGTTTATTTTTACAATATGTAAAATTTAGGTCATGAGGTCAACTCATTTCAAAGTGCATGTTTATTCTTAAAAAAATGAGTCATGCTATATTTACAAAAATTAGTTTACAAAAATATGTCAAAATTTAATTAATGAATGATTCACCATACATGGGTAGGTAAGTCCAATGATTCATAAACATCATTTTGTTACTTTTTGTGTAACAATTCTTTTGTCACCGTAGTATTATTGTAAAAAAATATATGTAGAAGTTAAAATATCAACATTGTTTTAAGATAATGGACATTGGAAAGCTCTACATATAATTATCACAAAATATAACATAATACAACATGACCTCAAATGACACCAATACCAGAAACAAAACGATCCAATATACTTAAACCGGACCGCTATTATGAGACATTAGAAGAGTAGCATAAAGAAGCTCATTCCAAGCATCAGGCACCCCAGGCAGGCACCAGTGGCTGCAGTCTTGTATCATTCCTCCTCCTTTATTATGATGCCTTTGTCCTCCCCCACCCACCTGCCTGAAAATTGAAGGATGCCCATCCTTCCTATAATCTGTCATTTTTGTAATGTTCATATAAAATACCGGCGTTTTCATCTCCTCTAGAACAGATTCAAGAACACTCATCATCCATGGATACGACGCAATGTAGGTGTCATTCATTATAGGACGCGTTTCGCCTTTACAGCTTCCACCAGAATTCCACTGCCCTCCTTTGAAATGAGAGGAAGAATATCCACCAAAAAACACACTAGTTTTACTAGGATTAATGTTAGAATCCACCCATTGGGACCATGTCCTTAAGGCCCTTGAATATGCATCTGCCACCTCTAGTCTAGTGTACACTTGGCTGCCTTCTTGGAAGTAATTGTTGCTGAAAATGAAGGGAAATTTGTTAATTTCTTTG
Organism: Panax stipuleanatus; assembly: GCA_020205555.1. Classification (NCBI taxonomy): domain Eukaryota; kingdom Viridiplantae; phylum Streptophyta; class Magnoliopsida; order Apiales; family Araliaceae; genus Panax; species Panax stipuleanatus. The sequence continues at coordinate 167,050 of JAINUT010000547.1, forward strand.
TAAAGAAATGTGCTTTTGTGAAACTGAAATGGGCACATGTATTGGGACAATGTTATGTACCCTTTGTAGGTTTTCTGGTGTGTCCACCAGTGACCTGTGTTGAAGATGATAATATCAGCATCATGGTACTTGGTGAAAGAGCCTTGGATCATGTCGAGTCTAAGAGTTTCTCTGCGTGTACCGGCCTTGTCCGATATTTTCCATTCTTGAACTAAGAACGGAGACTTGATGAAATCAATTGAGCTTTGATAATCCTGCATATTTCATTTTCAGATGATCATACATAAAAAAAATTAAAAAAAAATGGGGCAACTTTATATTTCCACAATGAAAATTAATTGATATTTCTGCAAGTCCCACCTCACATGAATAGTAGGCAATTCCCAAAAAAAAGTAAAATAAAAACTAGAAAACAGATTCTATTATGAATACTTCATCAAGATCAGAAATAATGACCTTAAATCTGAAAGAATAGAACCCCTGAGTCCTGAACTTGCGGCGACCTGAAACTTCAACAACTCTGCTTTTATCGATTAATGACTCTCTCAAAGCACAAACCAAAGATTCCCACATGTTCCTGTTCAGTGAATCTCCCACAAACACCACTCTTTTTCCTCTAAGCAATTTCAGCATTTTCAACCCGTCAAACCTATACAACAATTCATCAAACAAACAAAAAAAAACAATTTTGGCAAGAACCATATAAATACATAAAAAAGAAAATTAACTAGCACTAGATTTTGACTATTGAACCTTGGAATGTGACACCCATGTGGCTTCCACCGGAGCCGCAAGTAATCAGAATCCGGCCGGCCATTCTTGAAACAATTGAACGAATCATCAATAAAGGGACAAGACCCAGGTCTGTAAAGCGGGTAAGAATTTGAATCATCCAGCACCCAATTCCCATCAAAGATATCACAAGAAGAAGAAGTTATATCTTCTTCTTCAATACCAAATTTTCTTGATTTCTTTCGAGCAGGGGAGAGTTCAGTGACAGCATCGGAGCAAGTGTTTTGGGAGCTTGAAACGAATTGGGTATTCGAAGAAATGATGGAAGAGAGTGATGAAATGTAAATAGAGGCAAAATGAAGCCGAGAAGAGAGAGAATTTGAAGAGGATATATCAGGGGAATTATTGGAGATAGAGAAGAAGAAGAACAGAGCTAGAGTTAGAAGGAGAATGGAGAATGCTTGGGTACTTCTTGATCTTGAGGAAGAGGATAAAGGGATTATCAGGGTTTGGAAGAAGTTCTTGAGGGACGCCATTGATAGAGGTAACGAAAGTTAAGGTTTTGTAGAGAGAGAATCTATGGGTTCTTGGAGTTCTCTGTTTCTCTGTCTTTTTTCCTGGTGGCGGTTATAGTTAGTTGAGAGTCGAGAACTGGAGAAGGTGAGTGCTCGAGTGTTATTAGGAGAACATGGGGAAAACTGTTTTTCTTTTTTTGGTACAAATTTAACGGTGTGGATCTGTTAAATTTGATGGCTCGGTTAGATTATTATGATCTACGGTCTAATTCAGTCCATTTATCCTGCTCTTCATTTTTTTTCTCTCTCTTAATTCCTCTCCCTAAATTTATTTTATAAAAGAAGTGCGCTTTTAGGCTTTAGCCACAAAAGAAAAAAAAAATTAAGGGTTATTGAACAAGACAAATTGGTTGTCCTTAATATGATGCCCATAAATTTTCATGTCCATTTCAAGTTTCTTTTTTTAATTGGTTGAATGACTGGGAAACTAAGAAAAGGATATAATAATAATAACAAGGAAAAAATATCATCAATCTCCCAGATGCCCAAATACTTTAATTCAAATATTTTTTATATAAGATGCATAATTCAATCTGTTCCAGTACATATACAGCGACATATAATCTCATCATAAATCACTTATTTTTTAGGGGGAAAAAGGTATACATATGAATTTTCATCACCTGTAATGCCACAGAACTACTACATTATCTTACTCACTTCTATAAGCTTTCTATAATCTCATTACATTAAGATCAAATATGTTCCTCAAAACATTACATTATATCCCATATATATAATCATCAAGAGAAGCCCAAACAGAATAGTTTTGGAACCCTTTTGAGCACTGTTCTCTTCGGCTTCGATATGCTCAGCCACATTGAAGTTACCTGTGGAATAAAAATAAAATTTTATCTGATTACGATTATTATCCACACAAAAAAAAACAAAAACAAAAAATTATGTTCTAACCTCTTTTAGGACCATAGCTACATGCTGCCTTGATGGTCTCTCTCACGTCCCGTATTGATGCCCTATTGTAAAATAGGAAATGTGATAATATGTTGTCAATACAGTTGAGCACAAGGTGCGTCTCACTCAGGCATGCGCCGTTACAGTATTGGTCTGTATATTCTGGTGGCACGTAGATGTTTCCGCTGGCTGTCAATCTATAAGCTTCCTCACAGCTGCTATAAACCTATCCTTGTATGAATGAAAAAACGGATAAATGTTAACAAATAGTTTTGTGGGTAATTCATTTTTCTGAGAAAGATTGATATACTGTCTAAAAACAACATAAATCAAATATATGTTCGTCTATCATTTTCCAGATATCAGCACGACGTTGAACAAAAGGAAGATGTTATTTGTTTTTAACGTTCAAGCCAAATAGTTCTAAAAAAATATGCATGATTGAAGTATCTCTTACGTAGTTATCATTGAAACATAACAGGGCTTTTGCAACAACTTCAGCAGGATCATCAGAACCTGCAACTCCTGTTTGAGGAACATGTTCACCTGCACCTCTTGTTTGAGGCAGATTTCCATAAACAGATCCTTCGGTACCAATTTCAGGTATATATTCATCTGTCTTCCCTGTCAATTAAGTATTACGATGAACAATCAATACAATAAATGAGCAGCAAAATTTGGTATTTGTTTTGCTCCATACCTAGAATGCAAGGAAAAATGAAGACACAGATCAGAGCTAGAACTGTAAGGCTGTGCTTGGTGATGAATGAAGATGCCATTACCGTAACCTGTACAAAATAAATACTCAATGGAAGGGAAGAGAAGGACCACATTTAGGCTTATATACAAATGTAGTCCAAGGTTGCAAGCTTCTAAAAGTGGCATACTGACCTAATTACAGGATGACAAATAGTCAAACTGTAAGTATATGTAATAAAATATAAATTGATGGCACCTAAAAAAAATTTTTAAAAAAAAAGGAAATAAAGAAGGTAACCAATTAGTATGTTCATTTGATTGCATATTTTAATCTAAAACTCTGGGGCCATCATCTGAACGGTTAAAAAATTATCAACACATATTAGTAAATTTGTCACAAGGCATGAGGAAAAGGACAATCTATAACAGCAGAATACAACAAAAGTATTAAAGTTTAAAATAATAAAAAGGGAAGTAAAAAGTATTCCTTCATTTTGGTAAAAAAGAATTGGATGGGAAAGAGGTGACTAAGAGGGGAAGGCAGTTGGACTGCAAGCCACCAACTTTTACTTGAAGAGGACTCTCACTTTTGAGTGTCAAGAATCAAACCTAAAATCACCTTTTATACTTGTACTACAAGTTAAGGTTGTCTCACAGCAGTGAAAAATCAATAGTTTGGCACTTTTACTTGGGGTGTTTACCAAAGGATTTATGCTGCCTGTCTACTACCTAATACAACTTCACCTTTCTCGTGCCATTGGGAAATTTTTTGCATAATATGTACAGAATTGGCTTTCGCTTTTTAGCATGTAACAGAGCAGTAATAGTATCCCATTAAGTCACAACATTAGATTGAATAGGGTGACAACAACTAGTAGTCTGTAATAATTTCTAGAAGTGCTTTGACAAGTAGCAGCAATTTAGGCTTTGGCCAAGCAGTCCTCCTTGCCTTGGTCGACGCTCTGCAAAATTATCCCAACAAAAAATTAGAGTTGGCAAACCTCCGCCAGAGTTAATATTTTGGTCCTTACAGATGATCAAGTTTAAAAAAACAGGTACTTATAGAGCAAAAAGCATATCCACATCACATGACATCTTCCACAAGTCTGTTTTTTATTTCGAAACAATTCCCAAACACGTGGCAAGAACATGACATGAAACAAAATAAAAATCAATGATCTTCAGAATAAATTAATGACTACATTGTGGCACCAAATTACTTTCAACAGAAACATCTCATCAGCTAAAGTAATTCATTTACCTGATAACTCTACAAATAATTCACTACGTATAAACTAAACGAAAGTCCGAAGATATAAGGAGCCAAATTCTTGCTGTTCAACAACAGTTCACTCCACACAAGAGAAATGTAACAGACTTGGATGCGAGGAGGTTGTGCCGTGAATACTGAATACAGAATCCATTCATTTTATTTTTGTATGATAGAAGCAAGAGTTACTGCATAAGCTGGTAACCACCAATTATTTGCAAATTATTGATTAGGTATTTTCTTCGAGAAAGAAAACATGGCCTTCAGCATTAAATTCTGGAGCACTGACTCAAAGAGCATGGTAAACAAACCACAAACACCCAGCTGCATATACAGTGAACTCTTTAAGCCCTACTCAATCCAAGTTGATCGACAGCATCAGTTTTCTCGTCTTATTAACATTTACTCTTACAACCGTTTTTTTACAAGATGTGTCCATAAAAGCAGAATTTATTTCCTACCTTCATTTGATCCAATTTCACCAGACCAAGGATACCGGTTCTCAAAATGTTCGCGCTGTTCACTAGGTGGACCGTGCTGCACAAACATAAACAGTGTATTTAGTTCATATTGCTCAATGAGTTTTATTTAATGGTACGTTAAATTGAACACAAGAATACTATGATAGATGAATTCAAAATTCAAACACTTAAACCAATTAGATTTTTCAAACTATTCTAATTGGGCAGACAGTACCACATCAATGTCCAAAATAAGTCTCTTTTCATTCCCTTCCACCAACGAAGATTTGTATCGACTTCTCAACTTTGTTGATTACTTAGAGTGGACACAGCTCAATGATGTAAGAGTGAGTTAATATAATTATTCTTCATCATAACAACAGACTGTCTAATCCCAACATCCTAGGTGCCTAGCAGACACTGGCTCAGTGATAACTCCGTTTGGACTTAAACTACCACATATTTAACATAACGAATGTCACTAACAGGGTAAATTTTTTTTGAATATTCTGATTTAAGTCTGTATGGTGAATGTTCCAGCAAGTGTGTAATATACCCTGAAACACTTGGGGGAGAAACCCTATCCGGAACGCGAAATGCCTCCTATAAGTTCAGAACATATTTAATCATAAATCGTTCTGATTGCGCACACGAAACTAAATTAGATAAATTTGGTAGCAAACCACTGCCAAAGTATATCTTGTCATGACTCATGATAAAATACCAGATAACAATAAAAGAGTACAGCCGCATATAATTTATATATGTAAATTTGCACGTAAGTGTAGAAAAACAGTTGAAATATAGAGGACAAAAGATAAATATAAAGAAAAAATTATTCAGAATTATATTCATTAGGAGATTTTGACGTGAACTTCAAAATAAATTGACGAAAAAGATACACCAGATGAAGAATCAAACAGAATGTATATAATGCCTTTTTTTCATCTGCTTTGAGGTGAGAGATAATGGAAGAGGGAAGGTTGTAATTGTCTTTGAAGGGGTCTAACCTTATTATGAAAGGTCTTCTGTTGGTGTAGCATTACTCTAAATTGAAAAGGGGTCTTACCAAACAATTAAAATGATTATTAGGCCCCAAAAATATTTATAATGAAAAACAAAGAAACTACCACCATATAGAGCTGACCACTTTAAAAGAGTTCCCTCAAAACCATCGAAAGGTCAACAGTCCATCTTACGTTTTCATATGGAAACAGATGAAAAAATAAACACAAAACAAAAGAGTTTGCCCAGATTGATAGAACTTCAAATTATGAAAGGTAAACTTGGTAAGTGTTAAATGTTAATTATGTTTAAAGAGCCAACAATGACTATACAACCAAAACCAAGAATAAAGGTAGAATGATAAAAAAAAACACAGTTGGTGCAGGAAATGTATCTTGTTACATACCTAGAATTAACTTGATTCCAACATAGTAGACAAATAGCAACCTCATGCTGATAGCCTATCTGAATTCATAGCCACAAGGTGAAGTAGTGAAGTACATACTCTTCCATTAGTTAAAGTAGTTGCGACCCAACTACAAAACAGGGATGGGATGTAATGACATTCCCCTCTTCTCATATTTCTTTAAGATACTGTGTGCCTCCTCAATGCGGGCTGACTGAACCAGAGCATCGATGAATAAGTTACATGTATAAGAGTCAGGGATACATCCATTTGCTTCCATTGAGAGGAACAATGCTTTTGCTTCATCAAATCTTCCAGATTTAGACAATGCCTTGATAAAGGCAGAGTAAGTAAAATTGTCAGGACATAAACCCAATGCCAACATGGTCACGAGAAGCTTCTGTGCCTTCTCAACCTTATTCATCCTACAAAAACTCTGAATTAGGGCATTGAAAGAGAAAACATCTGGCTTTATAGCATCAACTTGCATATCCCTCAACAGCATCATGGATTTAGAAACATCCCCTTTCACACACAACGAGCGTATTAAGATATTGTAGGTAATAGCATTTGGAGTGATTCCCCACTCTTTCATCTCAGTGAAACAGTCAAAAGCATCCTTAATCTGGTAAGCCTGACAAAGACCATCAATTATTGAACTAAAAGTGAAAACATCTGGCTTAAAACCATGCTGCAAAAGCATCTCCAGAAGCTCCCTTGCCTTACCAACATCTCCGTCCTTGCAATGACAACTAATTAGGGTATTGAAAGTAACAAGGTTTGGAGCAATCCGTCTTTCACACATCTCTTGGAAAGACTGGGATGCTCTGTCCATCATTTTAGTTTTGCAGAAGCAATCAATTAGCATATTATATGAGTAGACATTTGCAACAAGTCCATACTGTAGCATTTGATTTAAATACCGATTCCCCTCTTCTTTTCTTCCAGTCTTGTACAAGGCCTCAATGAGTGCAAGATAAGCATTAAATCCTAGCTTCAAATTTCGGTCAATAAGACTATCTAAGATATCACATGTCTCATTGAGATCCAGTCCTTTAATCAAACAAGTCATTGTAACGTTAAATGTTGAACTGTGAGGGCAATATCCCCTTGCACCAGCTTTCCTCAAAAAGATAGCAGCTTCCCTTGGCAGAAAATTAGTGGAAAGACAATGCAATATAGCATCACATGCCACACTAGGCAAGCTTGGTTCTCTCTCCAGAAATTTAGAAAGCAACTGAACTGCTTTATGTGAGGTCACACTACGGAATACCCCATTAACCAATGATCTAAAGGTAGCTTCATTTGGACTCACATTCCTCTCCTTCATCTTGTCTAAAATCCTAAAGGCTTCATCTAGCCTTTTTGCATTGCAGAATCCATCAACTAAGATTGTATATGTAAACACATTGGGGGAATATCCCAAGCCCTCCATTTGTTTCACTAAACGAATCGCCTCATCGACCACACCAACCTTACATACCCCATGGATCAAGATATTGTAAGTAAACCTATCCGGTCTACAATTATCCACCTGCATCTGTTGAAACTTCAGATAAGCCAAGTCAAGTGAATTGGACTTCACCAATGCATCAAGCACTGCATTATACAACCTAGTAGTCGGACAAAGACCCAAAAACGAAATCTGTTCAAATACCTCACCGCAATACTTTGCCAGCCCTAACCTCCCCCAACTAGCTATTAATATACAAACCAAATCCTCCGTAACCCGAAACCCAGAACTTCTAATATCTTCAATCAATTCAGCAGATAACAAAACAGGACCCTTCCGATATAGTGCATTAGCTAGAACACCCCGAATAGACTGATTCTTCTCTAATAACGGGTAGGCATTTGAAACCCAGATATAAAATTTCAAGGACTGTAATGGGCTTTCTTGATTTTGCAGAATACTCACAATTAATTGAGGTTTCAAAGTAATCCTTTTAGATTTTAGCTCTTGGTTTAGCAACAAAAACCAGTCTTTCCTAGAGAGAATCTGAGAAATGTATTGATGATTAATGGGTTCAATCCGTAACTTGAAATTCTTAATTGAAATGGGACTGGTAGATATTGATGACAAGTTGGAATCTCTGAACTGATAATTCAATGAAGACTTACCAGGGTTTTGGTCGGTGGATAAGGCTAAAGGCGTGGCCCTTGAAGGGTTTCGTGCCTTGTGATTGTGTAATTGTTTGGAGAGATTTTGAATCGCAGGTAAAGCCCTCGAAGCCAAAGAAAAAGACCCTTTCATGTCCTTCCAGCACACAACAGAGCGAATTGAACTTGCCCTGAGGCTGAGGTTTTGGGAATTTTCGTAAAACCTTTGACCTGTCTGTGAACCGGATTGGATTAGTTCCTTCTTTCTTTTCTTCTCTCTTTTTCGCTCTTTATTTCTCCCTCCATATCTTTCTTATGTGAGCGTGTAAAGGAATGGAATTGAACCGAACAACTCGTATTCAATTCGAAAAATTAAATTTATACTCAAATTCAATTGTATTTAAAAATATTTTTCAGATTTTACTCAACTCAATATTCATTGATCTAATTCGATTCGATTCGAATTAAATTATATTTAAATTACTTTTTAGATTCGAATTCAAACTCAAATTGGAGTTTGTATATGATAACTAACTTTATAATACATATAATTATAAATTAAACTTATTATTTTACTTAAAAATAAAAAAATAAATTTATAACTATACTTTACAAATATAAAATCACAACAAAAATAAAAAAATAATAACTGATTATTCTAATTTTATTCAACTTTATACATATTATAAGAGAATGTAGTGAGTATTTACTCGAATATGTATCAACCGAGTAACCGAGTATACAATCGATAATTCTAGATCGAGTATAACATTGTCCAGATTCTACTTATATTTTTATTATAACTATTTTTTATAATCAGATTTAACGAATCCGAATCTCGCTAAAGATGAGGTAACAAGTAGTCCAGTACTTCACCACTTCACATATATTCCTCAAAAATAAATTTATTTGTAATTAAAAAAATTAAATTAAATAACTATTTCCATTCTACATTATAAGATTATTATTGAGTTTTTGAAATCAAATTAAGATGTTTTTAAACTCAAATTGATATAATTTTTTTAGTTTAAATCAATACAGTGTAAATATTATAAATTATCTAAAAAGTATTACTCAATGTAAATTTTATTATTTCAAAATTTTTGATAAGTCATTTTAATTTTAACTTCAAAAATATTTTAAATTGACCTTCAAAAATCAGTAGTGGTCTTCTAAATTTGAACAAAAAGAGTATAATTTTTTATTAACAACGGTCAAAAAATGACACAATCTCTTGAGTTTAGAATAATAATTTAATTATTATGTCATTATTGCTAATACATTTTTAAGTATTAATATTTATAAATTTTGCAAGTTTAACCTTTTAATAATATTTTCAACCTTTGCTAGCAGAGGCGGAAGAAGGGGGCGAAGGGGGTCAATTGACCCTGGTATCTCCATTCTCCGGCCAGCGATCTTGCCATCATGACCCTCCAAAGTCCAATCTCCTGTGACCTGTCTCCAGTCTCTCCATGACCCTTCGAATCACTCGGCAGAGCATCACAGCAGCAAAGAAGATAAGCTATTTTTGTTTTTGTTTTTTTAAAAAACTTACTGATAAGTACATAATATTCGATGATTATTATTCTTTTCTATTTAGTTTTATTACATGTTTCATGTGGATATGAGCTTATTATTGTGTTTATTGATTTCAGGATTATGTGGAGCTAATATATTGAAACGAAACGAATTGGAGTTTAATTTGGGTCCAATTGGGCTGACCCAATTCGGCAACAAGGAGCTACCAATTTAATTACATGGGCTCAAGAATTAATTGGATCCAGCAACTTAATTGTTCGGTCCAGCAGCTTAGGAGTCCTAGTAGCAGTAGTATTCCTAGCAGGTCACACAAGTTGAGCAGCTTACGGATTTATAGTAGCTGGCGAATTGGAAGTTATATGGACCCACGAATAAAAGCATCACTTCTCCTTTTCATGAAAGGTTACATGCAAAGCAATTGAAGCAATATTATGCCAATTTGTATGTGGGGCCACAGATTTGTTGGTTCCAAATTGGTGGAGGTTTTACAAAGTCCTAGCAGCTCAAGGATTTGACAAAAGGAGGGATTCTATTTGATTGTACACGTTCGCAGCAAGCATGGCAAGAACAATCATCACATGTGGGGCCACGTGGTGTAGCAAGTTTGCAAAGAGGAATTCCAAATAGCAAGAAGAGGCCCACGTGCTTGACTTACAAAATAAGGGAGCAGCTTGCATGGAATTACATGGGCCCACGGAATTGATAATTTAAATTGGAGGAGGTTTTACTCTTAGATGCTCACGTGCCAAGCAACTAGCAAAAGGAAGTAGAATCCATGCAATTAAAGGAATTATATGTGGGGGCCACGTTTGTAGCCAACTTGAATTTCCTAGCAGCTTACGTCACAATGAATATCAAGGAGGGTCACGAAAGCTAAGCAAAAGGTGCGAAATAAGAAGATCATGCAAAGCTAGACAGTGTGTTGTCCCGCCGGGGCGGGGCATTAGCTAGTGAACCTCCCGCTGGGGCGGGTATGCGGAGAAATCAGTCATATTTTCCTTTTGTAATGTGGATTCGGCAGCAAGGAGGGGAAATATTAGGGCTGCTGTTATTTTAATAATATAAATAGAAGATCAATTCTCTTGTATTAAAAAAAAGACAAACATTATTATTATTATTATTCATCTTTTATTGCTTGGAGATTTGGAGCATGTCAGGCTAATTCTTTCAATTCAGTTCTAAAAGGAGGTGGAACCTTGTTACAAGTAATTAATTAATTGAATATTATTATTTATTTCTTCTTGTATGAAATTTCTTCTGATAATCTGTTTTCATTGATTATATGCTAATTGATCTAATTAATTTGATATGGCCAATTAAGTTAATTTAATCATTATCATATGCTAGATTAAGATTGATATTACGTGTAATTGATATCTGTCTTCATCATAAGTAATAAATTAGTGATACTAATTGTGGATAAGCTTTTGTGTATTGCTAAGATTATTAGAAAACAAGTTAAACAAATCGAGCTTATGTGTTTGTTACTTGGATTAGCCTAATTCTCTATTTCTTAATGCTTCCATCATATTAAATCTAGAGAGCTTGTTCTAGGTTATATGCTAGTTGAATTTGGTGAAGAGCTTGTTTCATACAGTAAATATCTAAGGAGAATTTCGGATAATAGAGCTTATTGTTATCTAGGGTTAATAGTTTCATTGAAGGGTAAAGAATAATAACTTGATTAATTAATTGCTGTGCTTAATGAAACTGAACTACAGAACTGAAGTTTTTACATATTTGGTTAATCTCTTTATTTAAATTCTATTTTTCTTAGTTTAAAACAATTTCAAAAATTCCCCATCTTTATTTTCTGTTAAAATAATAGGATAAATATTAAACAAACTTATTCTCTGTGGGATCGATCCTTGCTTACTACTGTGCTAATTATTTAAATTCGTGAAGTGAAAGTGAAGTTAATTTAGGAGTGTAAACGACAGCTCCTAAATTTTGGCGCCGTTGCCGGGGAGTAATTGTGCGTTTTGTTTTTATTCTATTATTTCTTTTGTTTTTGTTTTATGACTCGATCTTATCAGGCTACTATATTAGAATTTGATCTAGAGATTGAGAAAACTGCAAGGAGGCTAAGAAAGCAAAAAGTTCAACAGTCTACTGCAGATTTAGACGAGGCTTCTGCATCATCACCGGGCCTCAACTTAGCTTTGGAATTACTTTCTGACAAATCATTCACCAAATCAGACGAAGAAGAAAAGATGGCGGAGCCCAACAACAATCGGACATTGAAACAATTGGCTACTCCTAATCTTACTCATCAACCTTTGTGCATTGAATATCCTGTTTTAAATGTTGCATTTAAACTTAAATCCGGACTAATTCATCTTTTGCCTACATTCCGTGGTCTTACAGGTGAAGATCCATACAAGCATTTGAAGGAGTTCCATGTGGTGTGCTCGACCATGGAACCACACAGAATTTCAAAGGAACAAATCAAATTAAGAGCCTTCCCATTCTCCCTAGCAGATTTAGCAAAGGATTGGCTGTACTATCTCCCATCCGGATCAATAAATTCGTGGAGCGACATGAAAGGGCTATTCTTAGAGAAATATTTTTCTGCGTCAAGAGTGGCCAACATAAGGAAGGAGATTTGTGGGATCCGACAATTTAGTGGAGAGACACTGTACGAGTACTGGGAGAAATTCAAGAAATTGTGCTCCAGCTGCCCTCCCCACCAAATCGATGAGCAACACTTGATTCAGTACTTCTACGAGGGATTGATACCAATGGAAAGAAGTATGATTGATGCGGTTAGTGGAGGAGCATTAGTGGACAAGACACCAGAGGCTGCAAGAAATCTGATTGCAAACATGACTGCTAACTCACAACAATACGGAACAAGGAATGATCATACTCCAAAAAAGGTAAATGAGGTAAGCACGAGTGAATTGGTACAACAGATTTCTAACTTAACTGCTGTGGTGCAACAATTAACAACAGGAAACGTGCCGGTTGCGAAGGCTTGCAGATTATGCTTAATGCCAGGGCATGCTACTAATGCGTGCCCAACATTGCAAGAGGATGAAAATGCACATCAAGCCAATGTAGTAGGTAACTACCAGACACAACCAAAGAAGTATGATCCCTACTCAAACACTTACAATCCAGGCTGGAGAGATTATCCGAACCTCAGTTATGGAGGGAACAGGCCACAAACACAAGGAGTGTTTCCACCTAGGCAACAGGGCTTCCAACCAACCCAACCTCAATATCAGCCTAAGCAAGCAGCACCTGCACCTACTGGAACAACATTGGAGGATATGTTCAAAGCATTCATGGGACAGACACAACAATTCATGAATCAGACACAGCAGTTCTAGCAGGAGACAAAAGTTTCAGTTCAAGATTTGAGAAACCAAGTAGGACAGCTGGCTACAACTGTGGGGATATTGGAATCCAAAGACTCGGGAAAATTACCATCTCAAACAGTAGTCAACCCAAGGGAGAATGCAAGTGCCATAACTTTGCGGAGTGGAACACAATTACATACACCACCTACCCCCGTAGAGTTTGAGGAGGAAGCAGCTAAGGAGGAAACAGAAAAATCCAAGGTACAACCTGACCCTCCTAATCAGCTTAAAAACATTCCTCTTCCATTTCCTCCCAGAAATTCTAAAACCACAAAGAAAGATGAAAAAGAAAAAGAAATTCTGAAAACTTTTAGGAAAGTAGAAGTAAACATCCCTCTCCTTGATGCAATCAAACAAGTGCCAAGATATGCAAAAATTTTAAAAGAATTATGCACTAATAAAAGAAAATTGCAAAATGATGAAAGAGTTACTGTTGGAGAAAATGTATCTGCTGTCCTTCAAAGAAAAATGCCTCCTAAATGTAAAGATCCAGGAATGTTCACAATCCCATGCAAAATAGGAAACACCAGATTTGAAAAGGCCATGCTAGATTTAGGAGCTTCAATTAATGTTTTGCCTTTATCTATTTATGCCTCTTTAAATCTAGGTCCTTTGAAAAATACTGGTGTGATTATTCAATTGGCAGATCGTACTAACACTTACCCCCGAGGGGTAATTGAAGATGTCTTAGTGCAGGTGAACGAACTAATCTTTCCTGCTGATTTTTACATTGTGGACATGGAAGATGATATATCACCAAACCCTTCCCATATCTTGTTAGGAAGACCATTCCTAAAAACAGCAAGAACCATGATTAATGTGCATAATGGGACCTTGACAATGGAATTCGATGGAGAAAAGATTCAATTTAACATCTATGATGCCATGAGGTACCCTAGTGATATAGGACAGGTTTTTGCTATTGATGTGAGAGATTCTTTAGCGCATAGAGCTTTGGAAAGAATACATAGGGATAGTTTGGAGGTTGTCATCACCAACAGTATGGATATGGACAAGGAAGATGAAGTTGAGCGAACTCAGGAATTGAAAGAAATTGTGGTTGCACTACACTCATTGCCGAAATTCTCAGATAAGTCAGCAGTACATTCTATTCAATTACCTGTTACTCATCAAAAGTTACTACCATCTGTTGTGCAAGCTTCAACCCTAGAATTGAAACAATTACCTGCACATTTGAAATATGCATATTTGGGGACTAATGATACTTTGCCTGTTATTATTGCTAGCAATCTAACTAAAATGCAGGAAGATAAATTGCTGAGAGTTCTAAGGGACCATGTCACAGTTTTTGGTTGGACGATAGCGGATATCAAAGGTATAAGTCCTGCGATGTGCATGCATCGGATATTATTAGAGGATAGAGCTAAGCCCACAAGGGACGCACAAAGAAGATTGAATCCACCCATGATGGAGGTGGTAAAAAAAGATGTGCTCAAACTGCTTGATGCCGGCATAATCTATCCCATTTCCGATAGTCAATGGGTGAGTCCAGTGCATGTAGTCCCAAAGAAATCCGGAATCACCGTTGTCAAGAACGATGATAATGAGTTGGTGCCCACACGGATGCAAATAGGATGGAGAGTGTGTATTGACTACAGGAAATTAAATGTTGTAACAAGAAAAGATCACTTTTCTCTTCCTTTTATTGATCAAATGTTGGAAAGATTAGCTGGGCACACTTATTACTGTTTTCTAGATGGTTTTTCAGGATATAACCAGATTGTGATTGCACCCGAGGACCAAGAAAAGACCACATTCACATGTCCCTTCGGCACATTTGCATATCGACGTATGTCATTTGGACTCTGTAATGCTCCCGGTACTTTTCAGAGATGCATGGTAAGCATTTTTTTCAGATCTTTTAGAAAACTGCATTGAGGTCTTTATGGATGACTTCACAATACACGGTGATTCTTTGGATGCATGCTTAGATAATTTGAGTCGTGTTTTGGATAGATGCATGGAAACTAATCTTGTTCTAAACTAGGAAAAATGTCATTTTATGGTAGAACAAGGAATAGTACTTGGTCATGTTGTATCATCTAAGGGTCTCGAAATTGATAAAGCTAAGATAGATATTATTTCTGCTTTGCCTTACCCCGTCAATGTGCGGGAGATTCGTTCTTTTCTTGGTCATGCAGGATTTTATAGAAGGTTTATCAAGGAGTTCTCGAAGATTGCATTGCCCTTGTGTAAGTTGCTACAAAAGGATGTGGACTTTCAGTTTAATGATGAGTGCAAGGAGGCTTTTGATATTTTAAAGAAATTGCCGACCTCTGCCCCTATGATCCAACCACCGAATTGGAAGTTTCCATTTGAAATCATGTGTGACGCAAGCAACTATGCAGTGGGGGCTGTTTTGGGATAAAGGATTGACAAAGTTGTTCATGCTATCTACTATGCTTCTAGAACTTTGATGGAGCTCAGATAAACTATTCCACAACTGAAAAGGAACTTTTATCTGTGGTTTTTGCCTTAGATAAATTTCGATCATATTTGTTTAGCACTAAAGTTATAGTTTATTCTGACCATGTTGCTCTCAAGTATTTGCTAACTAAGAAGGACTCTAAACCTAGGATTATTAGATGGATTCTCCTTTTACAATAATTTGACTTGGAGATCAAAGATAAGAAGGGTGCGGACAACTTGGTAGCGGATCACCTGAGTAGGTTGTTGAGAGAAGAGGATGAATTACCCTTGCGTGATTCCTTCCCAGATGAGCAGTTACTTTCCATCCATGCTGAAACTCCATGGTATGCAAATCTGGTGAACTATTTGGTAAGTGCATATTTTCCTAAAGAATTTTTCAAATCCCAGAAGGAAAAGCTAAAGAGTGATGCTAGACACTATGTTTGGGATGATCCATACTTATGGAAATTTTGTGCTGACCAGATAATTAGAAGATGTGTGCCAAATAATGAATTCCAATCTATTCTAGTTTTTTGCCATTCTCAGGCTTGTGGAGGACATTTTTGTCCAAAAAGAACTGCTAATAAAGTTTTGGAAAGTGGTTTTTATTGGCCGTCACTTTTTAAAGATTCCTATCTGTTTTGTAAAACATGTTATAATTGCCAAAGGACGGGGAATATCTCTCAAAGAAATCAAATGCCCCAAACTCCTATTTTAGTTGTTGAGATTTTTGATGCTTGGGGTATAGATTTTATGGGACCTTTTCCTTCATCCTTTGGGAATATATATATTCTTTTGGCTGTTGATTATGTCTCAAAGTGGATGGAAGCTAAAGCCACCAGGACTGACGATTCTAAAGTTGTTGCAGATTTTGTCAAGACTAATATATTTGTCAGGTTTGGAGCACCACGGGCCATCATTAGCGATCGCGGAACTCACTTTTGTAATAGGGTATTAGCGGCTTTGTTCAAGAAATACAATATTTTGCACAAGATTTCTACATCCTACCATCCGCAAAGTAATGGCCAAGCTGAGGTGTCCAACCGGGAGATCAAATCCATTTTGGAGAAGGTAGTCAACCCAAGCAGGAAGGATTGGAGTCTGAGACTAGATGATGCACTTTGGGCCTATCGAACGGCATTCAAAACTCCTATTGGGATGTCACCATATCGGATTGTGTTTGGGAAACCCTGCCACTTACCAGTTGAGTTAGAGCATAGGGCTTTTTGGGCAATCAAGCAGTGCAACATGAGTTTGGAAGCAGCTGGAGTACACAGGAAGTTGCAGTTACAAGAATTGGAAGAATTAAGGAATGAAGCCTATGAAAGTTCAAAGATTTACAAGGAAAAGACCAAGGCCTTTCATGATAAGCAAATTGTGCGGAAAAACTTTGTTGTGGGACAGAAAGTTTTGTTATATCATTCTCAGCTTAAGTTATTTCCAGGTAAATTGAGATCTAGATGGGTTGGTCCTTTTGTTATCACTAATGTGTTTTCTCATGGTGCAATCGAGATTCGTAGTCCAAGTACAGCAAAGATTTTTAAAGTGAATGGACATAGATTGAAACCGTTCTATGAGGGACATCAAGTGAAAAATATTGAGATGGTGGAGCTAGATGATCCGGTCTATGAAGAATGAGAATGGAGACATGATGTCAAGCCAATGACAATAAACAAGGGCAGCTGCTTGGGAGGCAACCCAAGAATCCAGATTTGATATTTCTATTCCTTTACTATTTAGTGTTTTTTTAATTGCATGTAGTTCTTTCTTATTTGCATAATTTTCTTACATTGGAGACAATGTAAGGTTTGAGTGTGGGGGGGGAAGAATTTAGGTTTTTTATTTTTTATTTTTAGTGATATTGATCTGCCAATTTTGAAAGGAAATAGGACCATCTTGATGCCTTTGAAAATTTTTGAAAAATTCTATTTGCCTATATGTTTGAAGGTTAAAGTCAAAAATGGGAATCAATGCTAAAAATTTAAAATCTGTTTAATGCTTAATTGGCTAATGATTGAGAAAAACTAAGTCATGATCCATAGTAATTGATTTGAGTTGAATTTGTGTCCCATGAGTACTTGAACATGTGATATATGATTAGTTGGCTTAGTTATCGGTGGAGTTGTCTATGTGCACTAATCTCATGCTCTAGAACTATTGAACTGCTTATACTGTTTATGGACCATGTGAAAAAAAATAATAAAGTTGAAAAATCAAAGAAATTATTGAAAAAAAAAGGAAAAGAGAACCATGTGGTGGGATGAGATGGAGCGTAAAACGCACTCTCTCATAAACACGTGCGAATAAGTGAGATGGAGCATAAAATACACTCACTTACAAAAGAAAAAAATTAAGGAAGGTGAAACGGAGCATTAAAATGCATTCACCGGAAACAAATAAGAATTTGAAAAGGTTCTGGTAAAAAAATAAAGCAGGAAAAGAATGTTTTGAGTTTTGAGTGGTGTGTATAGTTTTTGCTCCATGGTAACTAAGTTGAGTAAGTGTGTGAATCATAGACAAGGACTTATGTGGTTACAGTTTAACTTAATGAAATTCATTGGTGAAGTGGCAATGTGCTTATCTTAAGTTGATTATGTTTTTGTGGGTTTAGTATTGATAATCATGATTTGATCTTAAAATATTTTGAAATAATGGTTGAATATAATTTTCTGGAAATCAAACTTTTGGTTTACACGAGGACGTGTAAAAAGTTAAGTGTGGGGGAATTTGATAAGTACATAATATTCGATGATTATTATTCTTTTATATTTAGTTTTATTACATGTTTCATGTGGATATGAGCTTATTATTGTGTTTATTGATTTCAGGATTATGTGGAGCTAATATATTGAAACGAAATGAATTGGAGTTTAATTTGGGTCCAATTGGGCTGACCCAATTCGGCAACAAGGAGCTAGCAATTTAATTACATGGGCTCAAGAATTAATTGGATCCAGTAACTTAATTGTTCGTTCCAGCAGCTTAGGAGTCCTAGTAACAGTAGTATTCCTAGCAGGTCACACAAGTTGAGCAACTTACGGATTTATAGTAGCTGGCGAATTGGAAGTTATATGGACACACGAAATAAAAGCATCACTTCTCCTTTTCATGCACGGTTACATGCAAAGCAATTGAAGCAATATTATGCCAATTTGTATGTGGGGCCACAGATTTGTTGGTTCCAAATTGGTGGAGGTTTTCACAAAGTCCTAGCAGCTCAAGGATTTGACAAAAGGAGGGATTCTATTTGATTGTACACGTTCGCAGCAAGCATGGCAAGAACAATCATCACATGTGGGGCCACGTGGTGTAGCAAGTTTGCAAAGAGGAATTCCAAATAGCAAGAAGAGGCCCACGTGCTTGACTTACAAAATAAAGGAGCAGCTTGCATGGAATTACATGGGCCCACGGAATTGATAATTTAAATTGGAGGAGGTTTTACTCCTAGATGCTCACGTGCCAAGCAACTAGCAAAAGGAAGTAGAATCCATGCAATTAAAGGAATTATATGTGGGGGCCACGTTTGTAGCCAACTTGAATTTCCTAGCAGCTTACGTCACAATGAATATCAAGGAGGGTCACGAAAGCTAAGCAAAAGGTGCGAAATAAGAAGATCATGCAAAGCTAGACAGTGTGTTGTCTCGCCGGGGCGGGGCATTAGCTAGTGAACCTCCCGCTGGGGCGGGTATGAGAAGAAATCAGTCATATTTTCCTTTTGTAATGTGGATTCGGCAGCAAGGAGGGGAAATATTAGGGCTGCTGTTATCTTAATAATATAAATAGGAGATCAATTCTCTTGTATTAAAAAAAAAACAGACATCATTATTATTATTATTCATCTTTTATTGCTTGGAGATTTGGAGCATGTCAGGCTAATTCTTTCAATTCAGTTCTAAAAGGAGGTGGAACCTTGTTACAAGTAATTAATTAATTGAGTATTATTATTTATTTCTTCTTGTATAAAACTTCTTCTGATAATCTGTTTTCATTGATTATATACTAATTGATCTAATTAATTTGATATGGCCAATTAAGTTAATTTAATCATTATCATATGCTAGATTAAGATTGGTATTACGTGTAATTGATATCTGTCTTCATCATAAGTAATAAATTAGTGATACTAATTTTGGACAAGCTTTTGTGTATTGCTAAGATTATTAGAAAATAAGTTAAACAAATCGAGCTTATGTGTTTGTTACTTGGATTAGCCTAATTCTCTATTTCTTAATGCTTCCATCATATTAAATCTAGAGAGCTTGTTCTAGGTTATATGCTAGTTGAATTTGGTGAAGATCTTGTTTCATACAGTAAATATCTAAGGAGAATTTCGGATAATAGAGCTTATTGTTATCTAGGGTTAATAGTTTCATTGAAGGGTAAAGAATAATAACTTGATTAATTAATTGCTGTGCTTGGTGAAACTGAACTACAGAACTGAAGTTTTTACATATTTGGTTAATCTCTTTATTTAAATTCTGTTTTTCTTAGTTTAAAACAATTTCAAAAATTCCCCATCTTTATTTTCTGTTAAAATAATAGGATAAATATTAAACAAACTTATTCTCTGTGGGATCGATCCTTGCTTACTACTGTGCTAATTATTTAAATTCGTGAAGTGAAAGTGAGGTTAATTTAGGTGTGTAAACGACAGCTCCCACTTACTAAATGAAACGACGTCATTTTATTTAGTAAGTTTAAAAAAAAAAGTTAAACCCAATTGCTTATTTTCTCATCTTATTTCTTTCGCACATCAGTCCTCGTCTTTCGCACAGCAGTCCTCTGGCTCAGCCTCTCTCACTCTCTTTCTCTGTCGACTGTAGGCTCGCCACCAAGCACCACCACACCAGCAGGCAGCAGCTCCTCGCCGACGCCGTTGATCTCCTCTCCCCTTCTTCGCCGTGTCACTCCAGTATGGTAAGTAGTTGTCAATTTAATTGAATATTTGATTTAGGGTTTTAAAAAATTAGGGATTGTGGTTATTGTTGCTGTGACGCCCCCAAATTCGGACCGCCACAGTCCCGAATTCGGTTCGTCACGTACTAACTCTAATAACAACTAAAATCTCAAACAATAGAATAATAGAATAATTTATATTGATATACCATAAATATTCTTGTTCTAAGTCTCGAAACTATTACTAATACACTTTATAACTTAATACAAACATATCTGAATACATAACATTAATTAAGTCTTAATACAACATAAAGTAAACATCCTAATATAAAAGAGCACAGCTACTTCATAGCTTTGCCTTCACTCTTGTCCTGTCCTGGGGTTCCACCTTGCCCTGCCCTAACTGAAATATTTAAGGGAAGCAAGAGTGAGCAACAAATTTGTCCAGCAAGTAATATGCCAATAAATGTGAACAGGTGTATATACGGTTTTTAATCTCAAGGGTAAAACGGTAATTAATAGCTCAGGAATTCAAATAAGAATGTTGTGAACAAAATAAATATCAATGACTTTCAAATCTATTATGTGAAGTTAAATAAGAACCACTACGGGTCGAGAAGTTATTAAAGGATTCAAAGGTTTCAACAATTTAAAGTGAATGAATAGATATCACTGAGTGTCACTGTGGACCAAGAATTAATAGAACAATCCAAGGAATTCAAAGTTTCAAGTTAATAAATACTGGATATTGAGTGGTCGCTAAGAACCACGAACTTCTACTAGAATCACCAAAAATATTTATGGTAACCCAAACAAGTACAATTAAGGGATCAGCCTACCGTACCTGGTGTTATGCATAACCTATCCTACTATTGTCGGCACCCCGACTACATAGTTGCCCTTTTTATGAGGATTGTTCATCTCAGTCAATTTATAAGAGTCCGCACCAAGGCAATTGGTGTGGATTGCTTTCTAATTCATGATATTGGTCTAGCCGAATCAAATGGCGTAGACAATTTCGACAATGTATATAAGAACAATTTATAAGTTCAATACTCGAAACATAATTCGAAGAATATAATCGTGATTTAAATCAAGCTATGAAATATGTTAGTTCCCAAAGGCACGTTAGTTATCTAGAAGGGGGGAAGAATAAATATTTTAAAATTTCTTAGGTCTAAAATACTTAATCAGTATTGATGATACTGACTACAGCGGAATATATGTTTTGTTCCCTTTCAAGATAATGCAGTTAAGGTTAAATAAGCAGTTATAGCAGTTATAACAGATATAGCAGTTATAGCAGTTAATGAGAGACAATGAGACACATGGTTTTAAGTGGTTCAGAGCCAACACGACTCCTAATCCACTCTTTTACTCCACGAGTAGGAAATCCACTAAGAATATCTTCTTACAACTGGATCACTCAGATCCCTTCAAGGCCAGCAGCCCTGGAACTTGACTTAGTTCACTTTTGAACTCTTCAAGTCCTTTGACTTGGATCTGCTCTTAGTTCACTTCTGAACTCTTCAAGTCTTTTGACTTGGATCTGCTCTTAGTTCACTTCTGAACTCTTCAAGTCCTTTGACTTGGATCTTCACTTAGTTCACTTTTGAACTCTTCAAGTCCTCTGACTTGGTACCTCACTTGGATCGGCAGTTGATAGTTGAGGTGTGTTACTCAGTTGCAGTTCAGCTTCTGTCTTTCAAAGGACTGAGTAGCGAAGCAAGCTTTCTTTAGTATCGTAGTGTTGCTCGTTGAGTGTTCTTGAGCTTTTTCAATGTATTCTTTCTTTATGCGTCTTGCTTACTTAGTCTGAATCCTTATCTGATTTTCTTATAAAAGGGCCATTCAAAACTAGCCGTTTTGGATGCTCCCGTTGCTTCATTTAATGCTCCAGACGTTTTCTGTGCAGTGATGTTGACGTCCTGCTTTTCTGCTGCTCTACCGCTTGGCTCACTGACACAGCAGACTATATCTTTCACCTAACACCTGAAAAGGTGTTTTCTGCAGGCTACTTTAGTCCTATCCTTAGCTTCTACAATACGCTACTTCGATTTGGACTAAGGATGAATATGGAAGTATTGGGACTATCACTTTGTCAACGGCTATAAGCCTTTCTTTATTTGTTGCTCTTTCTCCCTTCATTAGATCTTTAATCTTTGATGTTGACTGGAGGAACACTACGATTATGGTCATTGTGACACAATCGTTGTGTGTTGGCTTTGCACAGCGTGATTCAGACTTCTTCGTAGAGCACACTACGATTTCTGTTAAGCTCTCGATAGACTACGATTTCTTGCTTGCTTATCTTGCAGACTTCACACTTCTGATAGCACTCTGCGATTCCTAACTTGGCTTGACAGATGCTTTTTAACTTTTATGACTCTCATTGTGGCTTCTGAGGCAAACTACGATTCTTTGATGCCTTCACTTGAGCTCGACGATTCTTGCCTTGGCCTCTGCAGACTTGATTCTTCGGCAGACTTCTAGTTTGTATATCTTCACTCAAGCTCCACGTTTCTGCCTTAACTTCTGTAGGCTTGAATCTCTTGGCAGACTATGATTACGATATCTTTGCTTAAGCTCCACGATTCTGTCCTGTCTTTCGAATGCTGTCTTTGACAGACTACGATTCTGTCAAGACTTTAACTTTTACAGCTCAAATAGATCAACCTAACAAGTTTGATCTTTTCTTCTATACATTCATTTACATAAATGATAAACATTAAGGCTCAGATCAACCTAACACGTTTAATCTATCATCTAAGTCCTTGTACAATGATTCTCTTAAGGACTGTACACTTAAGCATTTATATTTACTTTCAATATCAAATCTGAATATGCAATTCCTAACAATCTCCCCATATTTGATGTTGACATAATCAAGGAGATTTAGATCATAACATCATTTTCTAAATGCAAAATGCTAGAAAGTAAATATGGCTTACTGTTTCAGTGAGCAACTGAAATTTCTTGAGAATAAGCATGAATTTATTGATGTTTGAAGAGATATTACATTCAATCATAAAAACATCAATACAAAATTAAGTTTAGGTTTATCTCTATTTTCTTTGTCTCTTGCTCCTCGAAGACTCAGCAGCTCTCATCCTTCTGGTTTGCTCATCTCTCCATTCAATGTCTTCTAGCTCATATCTGGACTGTGCAGAAGTCATGCCTTGTGAGCCAGACGTTTGACCTTGATGTCTTTGAAGAGGTATTCCCACTGGAGGCTGCTGCAAATACTGATCAGATCGTGGAGGTTAAACATTTGGACTCCTGGAGTTGCCACCCGACGATTGACCAGTACGAGTTTGCCTTTGCCTTTCCTGCTGCAGAGGTGGTGGTTGAATGTGCGTCTGCCTCGGTCTTCCACCTCTGCCTTTATCTCATTGCCCAATCTTCTTCCCCTTTATGTCATCATCAAGGGTTCGAATATCGTCTGATAGTCGTCTGATTTCGTCCACCAGGGCATGCATTTGAGTTCTTTGTTGAGAAATGTCACTGGTTTGTTCAGCAACTAAAGCCTCAGTGACCCTTCTTTGTTGCTGAAGCATTTTCACGGCATCGTTGTTCTAGGAGATTTGAGCAGCACTGCATTCTTGGAATTGGTTCAAAGCAATACGCAGTGCTGAAATCTGTTCCGTCATCAGCTCATTTTGAGTTTGTTGATTCTTTTGCATTAGCAGCAAGGCTTCTTTCTGCTTTTTGGCCTCGACAAAATGAATAGCATCTCTTACCTTGATGCTTTCAGCCATTTCTCTGAAGATCGCCCTTAATGATTTAGTCAGTTCTGTTCCCAAATGTCCTGGCAGAGTCTTGACCGAGTTGAGAATGTTGTCGAATCTATGTGAAGAGCAAGGGAATGTTCTTCAAGGACCTTTTCAGATTCTGGCCCTATTTGACTCAGTGTGGCAGTCAGCTCCTCCTTTGTTGGCATGAGAGCTAATTGATATAGAATTTGTAGTGTTTCTGGAGGAGGGGGAGTAGCTGTAGTGTGTTCATCTCTCCTTGACAAACTTTCGAGAGTTATGTCAAAGTATTCATTGTTGGAGGATGATGGAATGTCTGCTTGGGTTAGAGGGTTAGGAGTTTGCTGGATAGGCGTAGTGTTTGGCTCAGATGTATGTGTTTGTGTCTCTTTGAGCTGTTCTGGACACTCTACGATTTCTTCTTCGGATTGATCAACATGCCCGAATCGTAATGTGTCATCTAAGGTTGGTGTTTCACTGATTGAGTTTGCAAGCATTTCCTTGACAACTCGTGTGATGTGCTTAATCATTATTGGATGGTTAACGGGTCGCTCGACGAAGATGAGTTGGTTATGTGGTTCATTAGTCACAGAGTTTTGGGACGCATTCTCTTGATTCTGAGCGTCCTGAGTTTCTTCTTCCTGCGACTTAGTAATCTGTTTATCTTTCTAATCAGCTCTTTTTCTGTCCTCTTCCCTCAATACTTCCTCATTGATAAGAATGTATTTCTAAGGATTTGAAGTAGCATCTAGCCCAATGTCCCCCCATCTATGGGCCAACATAGGCAGATATCATATAGGCTTCTATAGAACCAGTTTTGTGTTACTTGATCAAGAATCACAATGTCTCTTTCTTCACATTTTTTTTCTTGATTAAGCCCTTTTTTTTTAATTCTATTTAAATTTCCCAATTTTTAATTAAATTGAAAGGACTCATCATTTATTTTATTATTCAAAGTAATACAAACTTCCACTCACATATGTTACCTGATTATAGTGGTGCACAACAGGCCAGCCTGGTCTGGTCCGGCCTGGGCCTGCCAGGCTTTGGCCGTTAACCAGGTCAGGCCTTGACTTTTGGGCCTTCAGGCCAGGCCAGGCCAGGCTTTGACCCCCAAACCATGGCCTGATGAGGCCTGTAGGCCAGGCCCAGGCTGGTTTGGTTTAGCATTTACAAAAAAAATAAAATTTACATGTAGGCTTGTGGGGGAGGTGCGGTCTGGGGCTTGGGCCGCTGGGGGGCTGGGGGCTGAAGTGCTCCTGCTGTAATAGTAATGTAGTACTAACTTTTTTTTTGAAAGCATTATAATAACTAACTTAATAATTAACTTAAATAAACTAACTTAATAATAACTAACTGACTTAATAATAACTAACTAACTATAATAATATACTATAATATTAATAACTAACTAACTTAATAATATTAATAATATTAATATTATGAATAAACTAACTAACTAATAATAAATAACTAACTAACTTATATTAATAATACCATTAATAATAACTATTATTAATGTTATATTATTAATAACTATTAATAATATGAATATTATGTACCTGTTATATTAATAATATGCTATGCAATATTAACTAACTTATGAATATTAAATAAACTAAGTAATATATTAATATTAAAATTTAATCAACTAACTTATTAATATTAATAAACTAACTCATATATGTATAGTTGTTTACTATGCACTTCGTATAAAATACTGTAGATTACACTTTTATTTTTTGAATATAAAGTTAGTTTCATTGAAGTAACTAACAACTAAGTAACTAACTTATTATTAATATTAACTATCAACTATGTATAGTTGTTTACTATCAACTAAGTAACTAACTTATTATTAATATTAAATATACTAACTAGTTATATTCATTGAAGATGTATATTAATTAAATGTATCTACAAGAAATCAAGAATGAATAATTAAAATTTTAAACTTTATTGATGTATTAATTAAAACTAATGTATAATGTATTATAATTTATAAACTATGAACTAACTTAAATGCAATTAACATATTAAATAAATATGCATATTAATATGCATATAAACATATTAAATAAATAAATATGCAATAAACATGAATATTAAATAAATAATTAACATATTAAATATTAAACATTTAATATGCAATATTTAATATTTAAATATGCAATATTAACATTAACATATTAATATTAATATGCAATATTTAATAATAATATTAAATATTTAATATGCAATAAATATTAAATGTACTTACAAGAAATCAAGAATGAATAATTAAAATTTTAAAACTTTATTGATGTATTAATTAAAATTAATGTATTATAATTTATAAATTACAATAATAAATAAGTTAAAATTTATTGTTTATTGATGAATAATTATAAGTTTAAAGTTCAAAAATTATAAATAATTAATTGGATAAAAAATCATGTAAGGCCTCAGGCCAGGCCCAGCCAGACCAGGTCAGGCCTAGCCAGACCAAGCCAGGCCCAAGACCAGGCCAGACTTTTTTGCAGGCTAGGCCAGGCCAGATTTTTGACTAAAAATACCGGCTTTTTCAAGCCTTTCAGGCCAGGCCTGATCGGGCCAGGCTTAGACCAGGCCGAGCCCAGGCCGGACCAAGGCCAAGCCTTGGGCTTTTTGTGCACCACTACCTGATTATACACGTTAATATATATATTATAAACAAATAGATGGCCATGGCCAGATGCAGTGTAATTGGAGTGTGAAATGACCCAGTGAGCCTACATAGTTTTTCAAGGATGGTTCTAATAGATTGAGTCCACTATTTGTGTACTTAAAGGCAGGCCTGTCTCCTTTAAGGCTTTGTGTATGGGATTCACTTTATTTCACCCAGTCATCTGGCCCATGTTTTAAAGAGTAATGCTACTATCATACTCCCTCCGTTCCTAAAAAATTATCATTTAGGAAATAATTTTTATTCTAAAAAAATTATCGTTTTGAGTTTATTAATACACATTAACTATTTTTTTTCTACTTTACCTTTATTTAAAGCTTTCTCCTATTTAAAGCTTTATTCCCTTCCCAATGATTCTTATTCAATTCAATGCTATAATCTAAGTAGTAATTGGTTGAATAAGAAATAATTGGTTGAACTGAATAAGAAACATTGGGAAGAGAATAATTGGTTTAGACAATTAATAAGGGTAGTATAATTTTTTCGCTAAGTATTAATTACATTCCTTAATATGTGTGCATTAACCTTAAACGACAATCTTTTAAGAACAGAGAGAGTATAATTTGGGTCACATAAAATTTATACACATATATGTATATTTATGGGTTCTACATATCATGTAGGGCCCGCAGTATATATATATATATATATATTATGTGACCCAAAATTATGTGACAGTAACATTATTTTTATGTTTTAAATGCATTAAGTTCGACAGCTAAATCAGGTGGGTCCAATTGTCCTATGATTGTTTATTTCTTTCCCACTCCTTTTCTTTACTCGGCTGTCCATGGACCAATAACTAAAATGCATATGTAAATGTGACTATTGACTTTGACCTCGAATTATAAATTTAGGCAAATAGGAGTTCAATGAATATATAATTTATATAATATAATAGTAAATATAATTAAAATGTTTTTTTAAATATTAAATATAAATCAATAGTAAAATAAATTACTCCTACTAAAAAAAGAGTATATTACTATTTTTTTCGTCATTTTTAGCCAACGTTTACTTCCTTTATATACACAAATTAAATAGCCAATAAATGTTAGACATGTCATTGATTGATGTAGATTTTTTGTCGCACATCATGACAACATTAGATACTGTAAGAAAAATTTCATAATATTGCATAATCAAAATTAAATAAATTTAAATTATTTTTAATTTTTACAAATTAATTAAAAAAATTTAAATAGTATTCTTTTTTATTCAACGGAGGGAATACTAGTTATGCTTATCTAATATTAATGACGAATGTGATATAACTATGGTGTATAAGATAACTTGTAAGATAACTTGAGCGCAGTTGTTGACTAAAGAAAATGAAACGAAAAAGGCCTCTCTCTCTCTCTCCTCTCTCCAGAATTGTCTTTAGCAACAGTTGGTGATGTTTTAATTCACACAAAGCTGACAGTTTCAGTTCTTCTTCTCTTCTTCAGCTCTCACATCAGGTATTATTATGGCTTAATTTTGCTATTTAATCTAATAATTATTATTTTTTCGTTTTGTTATCTTTGTTATGTTAGTTTGGTTCACTTTTGGATTGGAAGTGCAGAATAATAATAGTAATTATAGTCGGGTTGACCTTCTCACAATGGAAAGCGCTGTACCAGGACAACTTGTAGGCTCCGAGATTCATGGTTTCCACACCATGGAAGGTACCAAATATATATATATATATAAATATAAATAAATTGTGCATTTTTTTTGTTCTAAATAAAACTTAAGCCGCAAACGTGTGGTCGGGAAGACGCAT
This sequence comes from Panax stipuleanatus, assembly GCA_020205555.1. NCBI lineage: Eukaryota > Viridiplantae > Streptophyta > Magnoliopsida > Apiales > Araliaceae > Panax > Panax stipuleanatus. The sequence goes on from JAINUT010000547.1 coordinate 195,664, forward strand.
TTTATTTGTTGTTTTAATATCAAGTTGAAGTTGCTGTTTGTTTATATGGATGTGGTGATATTTTTGTTTATCTTTCTGTTTGTGTTTGGGTTGAGTGGAAGGTTTCAAATTAGTTGAAATTTATGCACTGGGTATTTGACAAGTACTCCCCTTAACACTGTGTTGAGTGAAAGAAATCTTTTGATCCATACTAAAAATTGGTTAATTTCAGTAATCAGTTGTGTTTCTAACTGCTAAATGTTGGCTAGTTACTACAATAAATTGAGTGTGTATGGTTTTGCATTTACTTTGAGGTCATCTATCCTACTTAAATTGACTATGACACGCTTTTGCTTTGCGAGAAGAATACAATCCATTTACAGTTACTTGGTTATGTCTAACAACCTACAAGCTATGATCTAATATACTATACATGTACTACTTTGTTTAATAATGTAGGGCATGTGCGTATACTATTTTTTACAAGATTGATGCCAAAAGTCAATACAGACAGTAGAGGAAGAGTTTTCCCAGGACTGTATGTAACTCGTATGTAACTCATATTAACTAAAAGGTTTAACAGAAGTTTAGCATTGGGTTCATAAATGATGCCGCAAGAGGTGCCAGTAGGGATTAAGAATAAGCAAAATAAGTTTGGGGCTTTAGTTTTGTGTTGAACAATATTTAGGACAATGTTTTGGCTCATTAAAGGATGTCCGTTGTTGAATATTATATTGAAGGAAAGATCAGGATATCGGACCTTTAAAGGTGGTCAAAGTAACTAATTCCGTCTGCTCATAGAATAAGAGAGTACAAGACTTCATCCTCACAAGAGTTTGTCACAAGCAAAATCTTTAGTTCTCATAATTCATTTCTCTATAGAATTTGTAGTTTAACTATAAGCATTAAGCAGTGTTCTAATAAACCCCACCTAGGTTCGATTAATCTCCACCTAGGCGCTAGTTGGTCCTCTACCGCCTCGATTTGGCTAAGCGCCTAGACCCCCCGCCTAGGCAGAATCAAGCATCTATTTTGAAGTTATACAATACTTGAATTGACTTTTTTAAGCCTTAAAAGTTTATTTTTTATGATAATTTTTATGTAAAATTTTAAAAAACTACATGTACTATATATTTTGTAAGGGGCAAAAAAGGGTATTACCCCACTGTGGCTGTCCGCTTTTAAGCATTACACCACTAAAATTTTAAAATATGCAATTAACTTATTGAACTTTTTAAAAACTATTAATTAAACCTTTCCGTCAAATTAATTGGATGGACGTCAAATGTAAGCTGAGATATTCAGACGTGAATTAAGAAAAAAAGAGAGCCTAAAGCCATGTAAATACAGATGTGGCCTATTTGTTGCATTAAACGTGGATTGGGCAGAAGGAAGCCATCGTTTCTGTATCCCAACTTACCTTTGTAGCGGCTAAAATAGATGAAGAATTAGGGTTTAGAAAATTTATAGAAATTGGGATCAATTAACAACGCAAAATTAGGGGCTATTGATGGATAATTTCATCTACGTATAAACCACTAGTTGCAAGGGAGCAGAGGTTAGGGTTTTGAATTTATACTGAAATTAGGAGCAATTAAACCTTAATTTGTCGAAAAAATTTAAGGTTTTTGCTGGGTAATTTATCCCTTTAATTTTACAAACCAATCGTACTTTGACTTCATCGAATTCATCTTCAGAATTGTTGTAGATCGTGATGTTCCTGTTCGAAATTGAAAACCCTAAAATTTTCTCCAAACCCCCAATTCTGCAGTAACCGTTTGATTCCTCCGTCTCCGGTGAAACTTCTACTACACACCTAATTGCAAATCCATATCTTATCGTCAAACACCCATTAATATATGTATACTATTCCTACATATACAGAAAGAGATGAGAAGAAGAATAGTAGAATTTTTTGTTTCAGTCACAAGCCGATGTTGATGATTTTTGGAAGAAGAAAAGAAGGAAGAAAAAGGAATCTAACTGAATAAGGCTTTATTTGGATTATATTAAGTAGATAAAATGTTGGATGATTTGTGGATGAACGAAGAACACAGATGAAGAAGAGAACGTAGGTAAATAATGTGTTTCTTTTTTATATTTTAATTTCTTTAAGCCTTTTTTTAACAAGCAATATTTAAATTTTTTATTTTATTTGCATAGACACAAAGATAATAATTAGATTGTCGTTCAACTAATTGGATGGAATGTCTAATTTTAAAAAGTTTAGTTGGTTAATTGCATATTTTTAAAGTTAAGTGGTATAATGCTTAAAAGTGAACAACCACAGTGGAGTAATACCCTTTTTGCCTTTTGTACAATATAACAAGTATGTATAATAGAAAAATAAATAAATGAGACATTCCAAGAAAAAACATAGTCCGCCTATGAACACGCTTAGGCGGCCTAGTCGCCCTCCACACGCGTAGCGACTTTTAAAACACAAAGGAACAATGAATCAATGATTATATGGTTATTTCATATACGTGTATAGGCTGTTGGTTTATCCCAGTTCTACTAGGGCTGAGATTTAATTTTTGTAAGCAAATTGTCTCTTGTAATGTTATAACTGAAGATTAGAGATTTTATTTATTTATTTTATTAATCATGAAAAATTAGAGACATATTGGTACTGATATCTTAAGGTTCCAAAAGAGTCAAAATATACTCAAGTATGACCCATGTTCAGCAATTGTTGAGAGTCAAAGATAAATGCTTTGAATCAACCATCCTAAATTTTAAATTTAAAAAGTTTCCAACTGTTTAAGACCTATAATTAGCTTCAAATATGAATTTCTGAGTCAATTGTAACCCTAAAATCATCATCATCTGTTTCAAGCTTGCTCAATGTGAAATTTTCAACTCTCCCTTTTTTATAGTTATGACAACGTTAATCATGTTCCTTATTTTATGGACAGAGTTGGATATTGGTAACATAATGGAGGAAGCCAAGGGAAGATGGCTTCGACCAAATGAGATTCATGCAATACTCTGTAACATTAAATATTTTACCATCTATGTCAAGCCAGTGAACTTGCCACCTGGTATATCATTTAATGCTTTTATGTAATTCCACGTTGTTTATTGCCATTTGCCCTAAGTTCATTTATCTTTCTGCTGTATTACGATGAAGTTTGCAGTTTCAAGAAAGTTGCACATGCATTAAAGTTTTCATGCTTATCAAATCGGCAGATAACTAACTTATCGTTCTTTCTAATCTTAGTCTTGTTGCGATCTGTTAGGTGGCACGATCGTATTGTTTGACCGTAAGATGCTCAGGAATTTTAGGAAAGATGGACATAACTGGAAGAAGAAAAAAGACGGGAAGACTGTCAAAGAAGCTCATGAACACTTAAAAGTAAGACTTTTTCAATACTTACTGTGTTATATGTAGCATGTAGCTGTAATTACGTGAATAGTAGTAGCTGAAGGTTTGTATAACATTGATCAAATAAGGAAAAAATTTCTCTCTTTAACCTCAAAACATGACACTTGAAAAAGTAGCTTTCAAGGTCTCCTCACTTTGGTGAATCACTTGACCCATTATACATTATCTCCTCAAAATTCTTCTTGTGTACTTAAATTAAAAGCTTTAGGCTTTGAGTCTTCTCTTCTCTGATAGTTCATTCCATATATGCTAACCTCACCAGCTATTTCTCTACCTCCGGCCCAGCACAAAAAATGTGGAACCATGCCACATTGCTTCTCTCCTCAGCTTGCCTATCTTCACAATCCTCCAAGCCTATAACAGAGCCACTAGCGAGCTTGACCTCACACCAAACATCTCAAAAGAGAGAAAACCAGCCCTCATAGATTGCCAATGACCTCACAATGTTGCAAAAAGTGATCAAGCGACTCCCAATTCTTACTACACATGCAACACATATTCACTATGAACTGCTTCCTCCTCAAATTGTCTTGGGTCAATATAGCACCTAAGTGGCTGTGCAAATGAAAGAACCAATTACGAGGAATTAAAAGTCCAACGAAAATTATAGTCAATTAACTTAAAAAATGCATGAATAAATTATAGTCAATTTTCTTATTGAAATGATTAATGGCATTCTTTTTAAAATTTGGAAATCTCACTGGCTATCATAAAAAACAACCTTTTTATTTTCACTTTACAGGTTGGTGATGAAGAAAGGATTCATGTATACTATGCACATGGACAAGATGATAACCCAACTTTTGTTCGCAGATGTTACTGGCTGCTTGATAAGTATGTTCAATCAAAGTTCATGTTAATTGATGAGTACTCTAACCACCGAATTACATTTGCATTATTCTGATGTCGAAAATAATTTAATCATTGAGTTTGGCAAATTACAAACTTTGCTTTTATTAATTTAGACTTTGATTAGTTATACTTTGATTCAGGAGATTGGAGCACATTGTCCTTGTACACTATCGTGAAACTCAAGAGGTTGGCCTCAAACACCTCATCAAATTCTCTCTTCTATATATATATATGTGTGTGTGTGTGTACATTTGATATAGCAATAGTATATGATTTTTTTTTGTATTGCACTTGCGTGAAGGGTTCATCAGCTGCTAGTATGCATTCAAGTTCTATCTTCCTTCTTTATCGCTGTTTTTAGAATCTTAGCTTAGCTTTGGCCGTAAGTATGCGGACGAACTTTTTTTGTCTTCCCACAAAAATATGACCTGATTTAAGTCCCTCAAACTTACTCTATCTAAAAGGCTGGTTCATTTTTATGTTATATTGTTTGTTCATTTGTAAGCTTTTATTCTAATGTTATTGTGTACTTGTTTAATATAAAGAACTCTTTGGTGCATATATATTCCAAAGAATATATATATATATATATATATATATATATTCTTTGGAATACTTTGTTCTTTTACTATATTTATGTAACCACTTATTGTAAATGGTAACTTCCTGACATGTAGATGTTGGAATACCTTTTGTAATTGTTTCATATTATAAATGTTGAGAAGATTCACTCTTCTTAGTTTAAGTACTTATTTTTAGTACAAAAATGCATGAAAGGTGACATATATATTGTACTGTTGCAAAGAGGCACACATTTATAATTTGTCAAAAAAAAAAGAAATAAAATAAAATAAAAGAGGGGCTACACATTTTCTCAACGAAGATTCAATCTACAAAGAAGGTCAGTTGGGGATACTAAATTGGGTCTTTCTTTAATATCAAACAATGATGCGCCTTCAGGAGCAGCAAATAGAATTTTTTTAAGTCTTGTTATGTATTGCAATAATTTATGTTGAATTACAATTGCGAAGTTTATCAATACATAAGATTGATAGAAATTATAGAAGGACCCTACTCGTTACAAATCTCTTCAAAAACTTTACCACTAAAACTTATCCATGTAATTGACAATCAAAAAGTCGATATAAACATTCGCAATATATATCATTTTTCATTTTTTTTTAACATTTTGTAGCTCGTTGCCATCTGAACTGGTCTTTCTATAATTTGAGTGCATTATGAACTCATATAAAGAATCATGGAAAATAAATCCAACTTCCCTCAGTATACATTATGAGTCCTAGAAGTGTGGCATCACCTTTGTTTTCTTGCCTCTGATATAAAAATAACAGATTCAGCATACAGGGACATACTGCCTAGACGGCTGAAGTGAAGTGAGACACATCACAAGTATTAAAAGAATGAAATTAATATTGTTTTCTTAATGTCCAAAAAAAAAAAAAAAAAACAAGAACTCAAGATTGATTGCCATTTGATACTAATCAGTATAATGATTGGTTACTGAATTGTGGGGTTTACTGCATTCTTGATATAGTCACAGGGTTCTCCAATCACGTCTGTCAATTCCAACTCTTGTTCAGGCGTTTCTGAGCAATCTGCTTCCTGGCTTTTATCACAAGAATTTGATTCTGGGGTTGATCAGGCATATTATACAAGCGAGAGAGCACTTCTAGGTAACATTAATTTTCCTCAAAATTGTCAGTGAGTGCCTTACTTCATAAAATTTAATAAGTTTTCTTTTTTTTAATACATTTAATAGAAACCATACTTATTATTTATAGGAGTAAATATTATAATAATTGCATAAATACTTCTAAGGAAATCTAAAACATTTGAAGTGAAAATATAGACCCTAGTACCCTACACCCTTTGAGAAAACAACATGGGTGGATACAATTAAATTTGAGGCAACTGTTTTAGCTGACATTATTCGATGTTCTCATTAGGATAGTAGGCTGATATTGATTCACAAAATATGTGATCTAAAGAGTATTCTAATTTTATTTCCTTTTTTGATAATGTGTATGTCATGATCTTAGTTTTTCTTCTTGCCAACTTTATAGAGCCAAACGAGAACATCCAAAATCATGAAATAAGACTTCATGAGATAAACACACTTGAATGGGATGAGCTTGTGGTGACAGATGATCCCAACAAGTTGATTGCGCCTCATGGAGGTAACAAGCTATATATTGCCTGCAGTTGAGCCAGGCTCAAGAATCCATCTGCAATATATATATATATATATATATATATATATATATATCAGTACCTCTCCTTATTTAAGCAATTTTTTTATGGCAGGAAAAATCTCAGGCTTTGAGCAACAGAATCAGTATGCAATGATTGCCTACAAAAGTAATGTAAGTACAGCTAGCTGATTTAGCAGAAAGAATCTGATACAGTTCAGTTTTTACTCCTTGTGTTTGTCTTTCTCTGAATTTATTTTACTGTTTCAATGTTTTAATCTTTCTCCTTTTGGAACTTTATAGTAGATTCAATCTAATCCTGTTGGTAGTAGGATTTAAAATCTACTAAAATTTCCTTTTTCTGTTAATTTAAAAAAAGAGTTAAAACCGGTTGAAAGTGTCGTACGTACACCTAGCATTTGCCATCCTAGACTGTCTGCAAGATAATTCCTGTTAGCCATGTTAAAACTATTGCACAATTAAAAATGAAAGAGATGTTTGAAAAGAATTACTATTCTGGAATTCCTCTACTTTTCCCCACTGAAAAGAAGTTTGTCTGGCCTTGTAATAACAAATTCTTCATAAAAATCCCTATGGCTCCACTTTGATGTTGATAAGCTTAAAAAATATCAATTTTATGACTTATAGATGAAGAGACTTCACCGCGGTCCACATGCTTAGGATTGAGATGCATTTCTTCCATTAGATAACTCTTTTTATATAAGTCTGTTTTTGGTTGTTCAGTTCAGCATTCATATTGTGCTGGATGGCCTACACTGCATCTACACAATTTTTTCATATTCGAGTGCTTACTTTGCATACTGCATTGTTCTTATGTTAATAGTCTAAGAGCATTCACATGTGTATGAGCTATAAATGGGCGGATGGTCTAACTATTGAGTTAGTAAATTTGGTACCTTACTAGCCTGAGCTACTATGGTCGTTTTTTACCTATTTTTCAGACTTAAACTTTCATTATTGCGTTGCTGTTAATCTCAGGCTTTATTTGACAATGGTCATTTGCAGTGTGACCCCTTATCAGCCAATATATATCCTGCAGAAAACACTTCTTCTGGAAATTTAACTGATCTAGTTGCTGGGAACAATTCTGATCATATCAATTTTTCAAACAATGCTTCTCTTGGGACTGTGGATAGTCAAGTTGATTCAAATTTACTGAGAAATGTCTCCAGACCAGTGACTGTGGCTACTGGTGACTCTTTAGACACTATAAACAAGGATGGTCTGCAAACTCAGGACAGTTTCGGAAGATGGATGACCTCTATCATAACCAATTCTCCGGATTCCGTATTGGTAGATGATCAAAATCTGGAATGTTGTATTTCAACTGGTCAAGAAACATCTAGCTTTATGGATCATCATCAATCAACATTCTCCGAGCAAATATTTACTATAACGGATGTCTCTCCTGCATCTGCTCTTTCTACTGAAGAAACAAAGGTTCTTTTCTTTTTACGCTTTACTTCTTGTTATGTTGACACCTATATATCACTCTTCCTTACCCACTATCGGTTTTAACTACTAGGGACAATAATACATGTTAATCAAACAATCTAATCTAAAAAATGGATAAAAGGCACCAAATTCCCTGGTATTGAACAGTAGAGTTGAAGAGCTACTTCTGATGAGTGAGAGCTTTTCCGTACAATAGTTTTCCTACAAGTCTTCATTCTTTACATTCTGCTGGTGTAAAGTGGCCAATCTCCTCTCAAAACTCTATAGAGCAGTATTCAAAACATATTTGATTTTAAGAATATAACCATAATAGTGATAGATGGTGAGATTGCCCACTCGGCCAACTTGATTGAAATCACTCGGCCAACTTGATTGAAATCACTCGGCCTTGTCCAAACTGAAGGAACGTAAAGTACTTAAAACAATTAGAGTTTGAGCCACAGTCAAGAACTTAGCTTGATCAATAGAAGTTTAAGCATAATTATGTATGTGTTTAATACTTTCTATAATCGAATCTCACAGTAATCTCACAATGCATTTGAGGATTGTTAGAGCTTGTTTCAATGTGGGAATACTTCCTTGATCAGCCAACTTGTTTCTCTGTAGTTAAAGCAGTGTTTTTTATGTTTACTTCTCTATATTGTCTAAAACCGGATATGTATATCTTTTCCTTTCCTCTCTTATTAGGGTGTCTGCAAAAGTTATGTAGTTCCTGAAATTCTTATACAACTTTTTCGGCATAAATGACTAGAACTCAATCCTGAACATGGGCTGGACATTTGTCCATGCTTCTCTTTTCTAATGAACAGCTAAGTACGTATTCTGAATTGTTGAACTTTAATAATTGTTGCTGCAGATCCTAGTCGTTGGATATTTTCATAAAGCGCCTTCCCCCTTTGCAAAGTCCAATTTATTTTGTGTATGTGGAGATGAATGTGTTTCTGCAGAACTTGTTCAATCTGGAGTGTACCGTTGTTTTGTTTCACCTCACAAACCTGGATTAGTCGATCTGTACTTGAGCTTTGATGGCCAGAAGCCCATCAGTCAAGTTGTGACCTTCGAGTATAGCTCTCCTCTGACCGAAAAATTGACGAATTTATCTGAAGACAAACCTCCTAAGTGGGATGAATTTAGATATCAAATGAGGCTTGCTCATTTGCTCTTCTCTACATCAAAAAAGCTTAATGTACTGTCTAGTAAGCTATCACCAAATGCCTTGAAAGAAGCCAAAGTGTTTACTCACAAAACCTCTCAGATTGTCAATAGTTGGGCATCTTTGATCAAGTCTATTGAGGAAAACAAATTCTCATTCCCACGAGCGAAAGACACCTTATTTGAGCTCACTTTGCAGAACAGACTACAGGAATGGCTGTTGGAAAGAGTACTAGAAGGGCGTAATGTCTCTGATCGTGATGATCAAGGTCAAGGAGTAATCCATTTGTGTGCTATTCTAGGTTATACTTGGTCTGTCTATCAATTTTCATTGTCCGGCTTATCATTGGATTATCGGGACAAATTAGGATGGACAGCTCTTCATTGGGCTGCATATTGTGGAAGGTACTTAGTTTTGTAATCCATTAAATATACTGCTTCACTTGTCAAATTCCTATATTAGCGCGTCTCTGTTTTACTACTATATTATTGTGCCACATATTTATGCCTTTATCGATGTCAAAGTCCTGAAGATAATGTTTCGAAAATGATGAATATCACCTTTGAAGGCATCTGAAAGGAAAGGCCGGTATATTTCAAAAAGTGTCGGGATAAAAAGAAAAAGTAAAATAATATCATATATATTAGATATGTAATTAATTGTTTTTCTTGCTGATGCGTGCAACTACTTTTTCATTGCTTACTATTAAGAATCTCAAATTTCAGGGAGGAAATGGTTGCAACTCTTCTATCTGCTGGGGCAAAGCCAAATTTGGTGACAGACCCCACTTCGGAAAACCCTGGCGGATGCACTGCAGCTGATCTCGCATCTAAGAGTGGTTATGATGGTTTGGCAGCTTATCTTGCAGAAAAGGGATTAGTGCAACATTTTAAGGATATGACAATAGCTGGGAATGTCTGTGGTTCACTGCAGATTACAACACCTAATTCTGTTTACCCGGAGACATTTACTGAGGAGGAGCTGTACTTGAAGGACACTTTGGCAGCTTATCGTACGGCTGCTGATGCAGCAGCACGTATACAGGCTGCATTCAGGGAGCACTCACTTAAGGTGCAAACAGATGCCATTCAGTTGTCCAGTCCAGAGGATGAAGCACGCAGCATAATTTCAGCAATGAAGATCCAACATGCATTCCGCAAACATGACACACGGAAAAAGATACTAGCTGCTGGCCGAATCCAACAAAGGTTCCGTACTTGGAAGATACGAAAAGATTTCCTCGATTTGCGTCGTCAAGCCATCAGAATTCAAGTAAGCCACTGTTTATTCTTGCCTAATTGACTAGTTAATTAGAATTCCTCTCATATATATAGTTAATTAGAATTCCTCTCATATATATATATATATATATACACACACACACACACATACGGTCCGGATCTTAAGCTCACCCAACTAAAAGTTCACCTAACTCACTCCCTTTGGCGACGGACCGGACGATGGTTTGGTCCGTCGCTATATATATAACCGTTGTCTTAGCTTTTAGCGACGGACAACATATAGCGACAGACAGCATATAGACGATGGTTGTATATATAGCGACGGACGAACCGTCGCCCGGTCCGTCGCTAAAGGGGGGTGAGTTAGGTGAGCTTTTAGTTAGGTGAGCTTAAGATCCTTATCGTGTATATATATATATATATCACTTATGGAAGAGCTTCCTACTCAGCACTAATTGATATTTGAGTTTGACAACTTATTCTATATCCCTCTGTCCCCAATTTAGCATCTTCAAAACTATTAAATAAGTTTTGGCCAAATGACAGATAAATTAATGCACGTAATTGCTAGCCAGAGTTATTTTATTCTGGAAAGATAAATGCGCAGAACTTTCAGCTTAGCTGAAAAATGCTCATCCTTGTTGTTGTGTTATATTTGAATTTTCATGGATGTTATTGATTATCACCGTGAATTTAAGTGCTTGATACTATTCTATTGGTTTTACAGATTCAGTAAAAACCGTTAATACCATTTACTTTTGATGCAGGCGATTTTCCGTGGTTTCCAAGTCCGGAGGCAGTACCGCAAGATTATATTTGCAGTGGGAGTGCTCGAAAAGGCAATTCTACGTTGGCGTTTGAAGAGAAAAGGTTTCCGTGGTCTTCAGGTTTGTGAAGCAGCCGAAGAAGATCAGAAACAAGAAAGTGTTGTGGAGGAGAATTTCTTCCAAGCCAGCAGGAAACAGGCAGAGGAGCGCGTCGAGAGATCTGTTGTACGCGTTCAAGCCATGTTTCGTTCAAAGCGAGCACAAGAGGACTATCGGAGGATGAAACTAGCACATAATAGAGCCACCGTAAGCAATTTATTATTAAACTAGTCAGCTTTATATTGTAAAGGCCGCGCCAACTGAACCATTTGAATTCCTGACGTTGTTATGTGCAGCTGGAATACGAAGGGCTTCTCCATCCTGACACTGACATGGGATAAATTAGCATCAAGAGTTGGAAAGCTACATTTCCGGCAAGTACTTGGCTAAAAAAGACAAAAAAATGCTACAACACGAGTGAGTAGATAACTTCACATAACTGGTTTGTGTTCCCGACAAGAACATATGTACATCTTGTTGTACATGTGTAGATTATTGTAGGTAGTTTTGGCTCCTCTATATGTTTTTTTTTTAATATATATATAAAAAATGAGTGCTTGAAGGGAAAGAAAAATGGCAATAATCGTATTCTTGCTCCAGAAATCAACTGTTCGTGTATCGTAATTTGTATTCAGTTTGTTGGTGTATGATTTGAGTGACTCGGTTTGATAAAATATAATCGGAGTATATTTTAAAACAGTGGAGTATGTTATATATCAACTCCCAGCTCTTCCGTTAGAGACGGTATAAAAACCTTGCAAATACTTTCACGCTAATTGATATATTTAGATACAATATTTTATTTAAATTTGCCATTTATATGTTATATCATAATTGAAAAAAGAATAATCTCAACGTATAGGTAGTTACTCTGGTGTTTCAATCAGCCAATCTTAGACCCTAAAGAACCATACAAATTGCTCAATGAGAAAAAAAGGAATAATTTCAATTTATAGGCGCTTAATCTGAAACATTGTTTTCCGATTATTAGAAGTAAAGGTCAAGAATAAAGTACTCTCTTTGTTATTCCCAGATACATTTTTTCTTTTTAATTCGTTCTAAAATAAAAAATAAATATTTATTTTAGGACTATAAAGTAATATGATATTTTTAGTTTGTTATTATTTTTAATATTAAATCGCCACAACTGAATTCTTAACTAATACTAAGACTATATTTGAGATTTTTCTTTTATTAATATATATAGTGAAAAATTTTAGTTTCACAAGATCATCCCTCACATGAGAGTGGAACTCACTTACTAGTTACTTTTTATGTAAAAAGAATCTTGTGGAACTAATATTTTTATTTATGAAAATATAACTCCCGTATATTCTCCAATTGTATTAGGCCAGCCTATTTATATAAGGCCTGGTTGCCAAATCGAAGTGAAGGGCTAGCCCAATTTATAAGCCCAAATTAGAAACCAATTATTCTTGCTCACAAGGGTAAATTTGACAAAAGGATCGATAGCTAGGGTTCGTTACCTCAAAACTCACATTAAAATCCCACCCTTCTTCTCATTTTCATTTCTTTCTTGAAAAAACCCTAACACCGACTCCACAGAGCCGAGCAGCAACCAGGTCTCTATATACTTCTCTCTCGAAACACTCGTGCACGAACTCAAACTCGCATTTAAATTAGTTGATCAGCCATTTATATGTATATATGACATTGGCTTTTTGTATTGTTGAATTTGCGATACAGGTAAAGAGATGGCCAAGTCGAAGAATCACACCGCGCACAACCAGTCACACAAGGCTCACAGGAATGGAATCAAGAAGCCCAGGAAGCACCGACACACTTCCACCAGAGGGGTACTTTTTTATATTTTTTTCCTTGATTATATTTTCATATATTTGTCAGTTGATTTATACGTTTTAAATGGATGGGTGTTATAGATGGATCCAAAGTTCTTGAGGAACCAGAGGTACGCAAGGAAGCATAACAACAAGGCCGGTGAATCTGCCACCGAGGAAGAGTAAACTCAAATGCCATTTTAGGGTTCCATTTTATATCAATGTTCCTTGAGCTAGCTTTTTAAATCTGTATCAAACTATAAAGCTTATGTTGTTTTCTGTTTGTATGGGTTGAACCCTTTTATCAATTTTGTGGAATGATATTGATTTCTATTGAAGACTCTTTAGAAATGTTCTTGAATTCACTGGTCTTTCTTTTATTTCATTTATTTTGGAAAATTGTTTAAGCATTTGGAGTATAACTCCAAAAATTTTAGTTATACTACAACTATATTTGATTATTAGCTTGATTAATATGTTGTTGTAATACAGTGTTGCTGGTGAGCAATTTGGAGCTCGTAAGATGAGTTTATGTTGTTGAATCGGTTAAGTATATAGTAGTTGAAATTTGTCCACTGGTTAAGGTTCTAATCATCTTCATCCTATGAAGATCTGGTGGGTTGGTGGATAGTTGTATCATTGTATAACAGTACAAGTGTGCATAAGTAACTTTAATACGGGCTCCTCTGTTTTATTCTTTAAACTTTGAATGGATTGTAGCGTCCACTTGCTATACTTTTCAATCTGATGGGTAGGGATGGCCATGGTTTTTTCCAAATAGGTTCTAATACTAGAACCTTTGAGTGGATCCTGCAATTGGTCAATTGATATCCTATTGCTTAACCAAGTACATCCAGAGTTGAATACCTTCCTTGTTACTGGATTTCCTTATGGATTTCTGTAATATTTACTCCATCTTTGGTTGTATAGATTATAAAGCATGCTGGTTTTGTTCTGGGACTATGCTTTTACTTGGGTGGTTTTTTGTTTTGGGGCCGAATACCAAACCACGTTTTCATAGTGTTATTATTTATTAGTATTAACTTGTTGCGATTAGTCTCATGGTCTAGAATTCTTTTTCATTGACGCATTTAAAAAAAGGTTTTAACTCCATGTAAAATGTTTTGTGCCAAGATGACTCAAGTAGTAGTATGGTGTCTGATTTGGATAGAACCTTGGTTTGTGTTGATTAAGCTTTTTAATTTTACATAGCACTTCTAAGATGGCATTGAATTTGTTTAGACCCTAGTAGTTCTTGCTTTATGCTGATAGTCTGCTGTATGCTTTTGAAGATAGGCTTTGTGCTTCAGTGCCATTTTTATAACTATGTTCACTCCCTTGGTCCCTTGTTGTAACTTTTCAAGTTGGATGTTTTTTCACCTAGGAATAATGACGTGGAGGTCACATCCACATCTGCCGCATTTGGCTTGTGCAATTTAAGAATTTTCAGCATATCGTCGTATCAATGCATGGTCTTTTGTGTGTAATTTTATGCAAGTAGCATGGTCTTTTATATATGCTACTTTATGCAAGCAGGCAGTACCAATGCATAGTCTTTTATGTGTGTTATTTTATGCAAATAGCATGATCTTTTATGTATGCAACTTTATGCAAGTAGTGAGCGTCATGATATGATACCGCTAAAAGGTAAAAGTCATGGTTTAAAACTTTAGTGGCGATTAGGTGCCTTAAGGCTTACTAATGCGCACCTCTTAGGTAGTGGTTGCAGGTCTCTTAATATACAAAGAAAACAGTGTTGGAGCACAAGTGCAGTCCCGAGACTCCCATTTTCTCATACATAAGTTACATACAATTGTTCACAGATTTGAAGGGAAAAAAAACTCAAGCTTTTGTTTTGGCTACATAATTGTGCACTAGGTATAGTAGTTTCTGCGCTCCTGCCTGCTACTCCCGAGTTATTTAAAGGGATTTGGCTTCCCTTGCTTTACCCAATTTTTCTGAAATTTAGAATATTCATAATATAATCACTTATATAACTATATAAATATTTTATTAACAATACAGTACAACAGTGTGACCAATCTATAAAAAGGTTCAAATTATCTTAATTAATTTGTTCTGTTAATGCTCATAATATTTTTTTAATGCATTGAGCTCTTGAACAGCTACCAACAAATATGTTAGTGATGACAAATCATTGCTTCTAATGAATCCCAGAGTGATAGTCTTTAAGTTGGCATCCGACTGTTTTGCTCAAGGTTTACACCGCAACTGGATCGCTTACTGGACTAGAAACTTGAGCATTTAACTGATTCACATAATGAGTAAACACAGTGAGAAGATGGAATGTGTCGGTCAGGTTTTCAGCTCAAGGAAATATAGTAAAGAAAAAGATTTTTAATATAGTTATAAAAAACAGAGTCCTGTTATATACAACAATAAATTTATATCAACAGGTCTTAATGGTGTGTACTAGTAGTTAATAAAAGCAATCTCGTATCTGTGCAAATAAATTGTTTCTACAAGTAATTTCAGCATTCGTATTATATAAAACGTATGAACAGACCTAGGAGTGTTTTCTTAAGATTAATGCAGCGAAGTTTATATTTACAGAATTATCTTTGGTAGGGTTTTTTTTATTTTTTTTGTTGCTAAAATTGTCAAATTTCTTCTTGTTCACCAAAGTTGGTTTTAACCATCACCATCTTTTCATCAGCACTGCTCTCATAATCTCATTATCAAGATGCTAAGACATCTTTGTTCAAACACTATAGACAACTCTCATCCGTTGTGGGAACAGTCTCCTGAACATCTCAGCAGTCGATGTCTGGCTAACCCCAAGTTCGTGCTACATCATATTGACATGGTGTATCAAGTATCAACAAGGACTGAGTTATCATTTGGGTTGTCAGCTACCATTCTTTCTTCTTCTAATAAGTTTTTTGTCGTTGCCTATTCTTTTTCCATAATCTCCTTTATTTTCTTCTTCTCTTCTCTTCTCTCTCTCTCTTTTTATTTTTCCTTCTTGGGGAGAGAAGAAGATTTTGGATAAGAGGGAGCTCTGATGGAGTTGTATACCTCGTAGCCACAGCTATGCAGCCTACAACACCCCTCAGAAATTGAGCTAACAGAGTCACATGAGCAAACACCCATGGGATGCTTTTTTAGTCCTCAATTACCTCTTTAAATTTTTATTTATTTATTTAAATAAGTCAATTACCATCTGAAAGCTTCTACATTTCTTCCTCATGCTTTCTCATTATTGCCAATTGTCATCTCTATTGTGTGAAGTGTAAAATATTGAATAAATCAAAAGAAAAATGTTAATTAATTTTCAGTCGACCTGCTTTATTAGTGAAACAACGAAACATACCTTAGCCAACTTAAATAGTTCATCAAGAACCTCGGACAAGGTTGGATGAGCATGAACTGCAAATCTTATGTCCTGCAGGGGGTAGAAAGAGGTATTAATTTAACTTTTACTATGAATCTATAAAGCAATATCACCTGAACATGAAGGACATAAATGAGGATAATATGGTAGTTTATTCACTGGTTGATTGAAATTATGGAGATGAAACCATTGAACTTAGTTTTATCATGAGTATTATTTGCAGCTGAAGATAAACTTCAAGTCACAAGTCAAACTAGCAGTTATACGGTGTTTGTTTAGTAAAGCAAACTACCTGAATACGAGTCCCTAATGCTATGGCATTTGATGCTTCATGGATGAGGTCAGCAGCATGCATCCCAAAAATATGAACTCCAAGAATCTCCCCATTGTCAGGCCTGTATATCAACTGCATGGTATAAGGAAGAAAGATTACAACTGCAAAGCAAATATAATATAGTGCACATTATGATACCGCTGTTAACAGTTTTTAATTATCACATGCAACACTGACCAGTCCTGGCTATAAGGTTGCAGCAAGTATTTTTACTTTTTAGTGCCAGTAAACCCATGCTTTTGTTTTCTGCATGCCAGATAAAAAATGAGAGAGAGAGAGAGAGAGAGAGAGGCTTCCATAAGAAAAAGGATTATATATTCCTATGTAATAATCCAAATAACATCTTCAAAATGGAATCAAGCAGCGTCATACTCAGACAAGGCCATAATCAAATGATAAGTCTTGAGAAATATAACCTTGGCAAGTCCTTCCCCTTCATTTTCTGCCAGGGCTTTTGTGTTAGCCTTAAAACTTGTCTTGGCAATACTTATCTCAAATCCCTCTTTTTCAGCTTTCTCTTTTGCTTGAGGCTGCAAAAAAATTACATGGTAGTAAAAGCCTCCGTTAGAAATCTCCACCAAGTAAACGAGAGATGAGAAAAATGAACCGTCTTGGTGGTTTGACCACTATGGTACTGAAGTAGGATAACCGTACATCTTAAAATAAGGACTACAACCAATTCCACAACTCACCTCACTCCATACAAACGAAAACACGTAAACTAAATATGCATAAATTTCCCTAGATAATATAGACATCAATTTGGTATCAAACTGAAGAAACTAGTTTCTAACAATCAATGTGGAGTAGTATTCTACAGGATTAGTAATTTTTTAATTAATTATCTACATGATAAATAGTTATCGTGTTGTAATGACTTATTCTTCAGTGGGCACTATTATCATTAGAAATTTTTCTCGATATGTCAAATAGATGAATTAAGGTAAAATATACTTGCTTCCGAAGTGAAGAAAACTGGCATCAAACAATCAATATGGAGTAGTTTTCTACAAAATAAAGTTTTCCTATGAGATGACTTCTTCTTCAGTGCTCAATCTTCTTCACCAGGAACTTTTTCCAAGATGTATAATAGGTTAATTAAGGTAAATTCTATTCGCTTCCCAAGTTTGTTAGGAAGGCTAATAGTGTCAGCCAACAGATCCCTTCCTCTTCACTTTTTCACTCAAGCTCTTCTATTCTTATCCTGTTTTCTCTTATTTCTGCATGTTTCTCCTCTTATCTCCCTTTAATCTAATGATTCTACATTATAGCTTATAATATGCATCCTTAAATAGCCTATTTCTGGCATACACATACACTAGGAAGATACGCAGAGACTTCAAAAACATGCAAATTTAGTAGTGTCCAAAATCTTTACCAAATCAATACATTACTAATTGGCCTTATGACATGATTGAATTCTTGATGATAGCAATTGGTTGAATAATCGAGATGTCATCAGTAGAATTTACGCAAAGTCTAGTTAAGCAAGAGCGCAAGGGCATCAGTGTCAAAAGATATCCCAAGCAAAACAAAAAAAATTGTGACTACTCCAAACATTAGTTACTAAAGAAATAAATTGAGGGTGCCAATTGGCTTTTGCTTTAATTACTACGTCACATAAGTCCTGAATGGTGAACGGTATCCTAATCCTTGCTTTCGGCTCTCTTATACGCTATACTACCACCGACGCTGGCTCCAAGAAGTCATGTACATAGCAATGACATAGCAGAATAATGGATGAACTAGATTCTCGGTAATGCCACAAAAGGTAAATTTAGTCATGATAGAACCAAATACCAAAGTATCTAGTAGATGATGCAGAAAAAGTGCATAAAAGCATAATAACATAAGGCTCAGCTTTTCTGAGGAAGGCTTAATAATTTACCTCTGTCAGTCCAACCATACTTATTTCAGGGTGAGTGAAACAAGCTGCTGGGATACTCAAATGGTTGAGCACATGATCTTTTCCACTGACTTGCTCAACAACTACAACAAGAGAGCATTGTGACTTAAGATGGGAGAAAGTAGCAGTACTGAATCTTAATAACCAAATTTAGGTAAAGTCAATTACCAGAAATTCCTTGCGCACTTGCTGCATGAGCAAGCATCAATTTACCATTTGCATCACCAATGCAGTATACGTGAGGAACCTAATTATAGAAGTTCCAACGTGAGAAACAACTGGCTACAGCCTACAGAAAAATATGCTCATAAATGCATTCCAACAAACCAGATTGCCCTCTGCATCAATTACTCGCATACGCTCATCAACAGGAACAAAGCCACGCTGTGTCGCTACGTTGATCTTCAGGAACACCAATTCCAAGTATAACCATTCGTCAGTGAGTGATTTTTATTGTCTTATATATGACAATAAATAAGAAAGACTTACATTCTCCAATCCAAGACCTTTTGTAAATGGAGCTCTTCCTGTCGCAATTAGTGCTGCATCGACCTATGGCAACAAAATCAACAGTTTCTGACATCAAAATCATGAACAGAAAACCGTTGGAAAATCACAATCTCTAGCTCAGACATTCAGGAGTCATCTCCAGTTACTACAAAGACCATTTCTTACACGGGGGCATATTACAAATAGACATGCAAAGCTAGGGCTGCAAATGAACAGAGTTGCACATGAACAAATGATGCTTGGCTCATTAAAGGCTCAGCTCAGGCTCGTAAGAGAGCCAAAGTTCGGCTCCAGTTTTAGGCTCATTCATTATCAGCGTCGAGATTGAACAAGGGTGAGCTTGACTAGCTTAAACCATAATTATGTCAGTTCTAAGCCTCTTTATGCAATTCATTTAATTTTAAGGTTGAGTTTTGGACAAATTGGAATACTAGGAAAGATTTAATCCCGGTTTCAATGCCAAATTTATGGATTTTCAATCAATTGTTTAGAAATCAATTTATACTAAATACATTACTTATCAAAAAAAATTATATATATATATATATATATATATATATATATTTACATGTGATGGATGTGTAATTGGTGTGTTTTGAACAATGAAACAAACATAAACACCAAGAAGTTTGAGATTATAATCTAAAACACTATCAAATATCATTATATTTACTCCCTCCATCCCCCAATTGATGGCATTAGCACCAAAATCTTTTGTCTCCTTAGGGATGAGTTAAGTATTTAAATTTGTTTACAAAGACTTTATTACGCTCAAAGTACATAATGTAGTGGGGCCCATCATTTTATATATAGCATCACCCATTAGTACTTAATTGGGGGGCCATTATCTTATATTTAAACTTGAGGGTAAATTGTTACATACACTACACTCTATCCTCTAATTAGTTTTCGTGATTCATGTGAAAATTGTGCTTTTGTCATCCTTTGGTGGACGGAGGTAGTGTTATACGTATATACATTATATGTATCACACACGCGTATTAAGAATGCTGGCTTCCACTTAGTGTAGGTCGAGACAGCAAACCCTCGTCATCAATTATATGTCACATATATGCATCAACTGGCATACAAATACATATATTGAACATATGCGTGATATCAGGTGTGTCAAATTCACTAGAACTTGTATAAGTAGAAATGATAAGCACTAAGAAATAAAAATTTTCCCATCTGTGTGACATGAGAAACATGTTTGTTTATTTGTTAATTTCTTTTTTAACAAGTGATGTGACAAACAAATTGAAGCAGTATTTGCAGATATAGTTCACACTACAGTGTAACGAGGGTTTTCATTTCTTTTGCTTTGTTTTTTTTGATAAATCAATTTCAGTTAAAAAGACACCAAAAGAGGTGCAATCCATGTGAACACGACAAATATAATTACAACATTATGATCAACAAAAAGAACAACTAACCAATCGCAATCCAACAAATGCCTATATAAACTACCTTAGGAAAGGAGACTGGACAAAAACAAAGACACGAGCATATAAGCAGATATAACTTCATACTTAAACAAATTTCAGGTTTTCTAGATGAGGCTTTTGCTCACATACATTTCTAAATGATTAAGGTAATCTTAATATTCCTCTATCTTTAGTGCTCAGACTTCTTACATTTATTAAACTTTAAGCATGTTGTAATATCAACACAAAGAACATGGTTGAATAACATAAAGAAATACAAATACACGGGGCTCCATGTCAAGTATAAGTACTGTTCTTGATAGAAAGCAACTATTCCCAGCAAAATCATGTTACCTCCAGAGTATCTTTGGGTTCCTTTGTCTCGGCATCAATTAGCTCAATGATGACCGGCTGCCCATTATTTGCAGGAGTTATCTATAGAAACATTAAAGACAATGAATGTGCCGCTCTAAACCATGCACTCAGAAATCAATATAAAGCCCTTGGAATCAATTTACCTTGGTTGCAAACACTCCAGTATGATAGTCAATTTTCCGCGGATTTATCAGAACACGTTGAGCTAACTTGCTTATCTCAGGATCAAAACCAGGCATAAGCTGATCTAGAGCTTCAATAAAGGTGACCTGTCCAACACCACTACAACCAATTTGATAACTTTTACGGAAATTATTAAAAATAAATTGAAGTTGTATCAAGAAAAGAAATAAAAAATGATGATAGGCAAAGTAGCAAAATAAACTACAGTACATATCATTAAGTGTGTTTTTTCACCGGACCCCGATTGGAAAATTTAAGAAAGTAAATAAGGTCTCATTTCACTTTTTGAAAAGAATGGAACTTTTGGAATCAAACAGAAAAATGCAACTGATTTACAAGGCA
The DNA here is from genome assembly GCA_020205555.1 of Panax stipuleanatus. Lineage (NCBI taxonomy): Eukaryota > Viridiplantae > Streptophyta > Magnoliopsida > Apiales > Araliaceae > Panax > Panax stipuleanatus. The sequence goes on from JAINUT010000547.1 coordinate 217,060, forward strand.
AAGGGAAAATCTATTTCAATCATTAGTTAGGCAAGTAATAATGCTGAGAAAAAAACTGAAGAACCTATTCAAGAATGTTTACTAGAGGTCAGAAGAGTGTTCAGATGCATCTCACACATGATGCCATTTAATTCACAATGCATAAACTTTTAAACAAGAAGATTTGTAACCACAAATCATCACCTAGGAAAGTGAACGAAAGAAGTGGAAGTATGGATAAGTAAAGTTATTTTTCTATTCCTTAGCCTTTGAAGGAATTGCTTTCCTTGGCAAAAGCTTAATGTTTGTTCAGTTTTTATCTAAAACTAAAATAATTACTAAGAGAAAATAAATGTTCAATGACCAGCCAAGAACTGCACCTCCAAGAGCTTCTTTTCTTTTTACTTGGAGGTGGGGGTGGAGAGGATGCAACACCAGTTCTTTAATTTTAAGAAAGGATTAAGTAATATTTTATAATTTTAATCCATGTTTAGAAGAATAATATTTTTTTCTTGTAATTCTATAATAAAGAACAATACGATAAAAGACAGAGGCACTACCTCACTACCAAGTGCTGTATACACATCACTGAACTCAAGCCCAATGTAACCGCTTCCTACAATAGCTATCCATTCAGGAACAGACTCCAATTTGAGGGCATGATCACTAGTTATTACAGTCTTTCCTGCATGTCATTACTTGGTGATTAGAAATTTATGGTCACGAATGAACAAAATATTCAAAAGGAAATGTAATAGATATTATAAATAATTTCTTACAAGATGCTCAATCCATAAGCATAAATTTCCACTGGGAGATGGGAAAGATAAAAAATAAAAATAAAAACCTTTTCCTTATTCACTCAATCCCACCCCCTCAGGCCTTCCATGCTTCCTCAATTCACGTTTGTTAAATTATCTTACCCAGTAATTATATCCTTTCTCATGGGCTCCTCATAAACTTAGCAGACTTAGGCAGCTAAGTATCTTCTATAGAATTTGCATTCAAATATCTTCTGGCAAATCCCTGTCTAGAAGATAACTTTTGGGGATGGTTTTGGCGAATAATCCTTTTATATTCTAGTCTAAGTTCTCAATCTGTTTTTATAACAGAGCAAAACTTTATCAGAGAAGAGAAGCACTACTACATTGCAGATGGCGGAAAAGAAAACTACCCAAAAGCAAATAAAATGTGAATCAAGAAAACAAATGAAAAAACTATCCTACATTAATGGATTACATTCACCAGTCCCTACGTATATCTAATAAAGAAGTTCCTATGAGAGAACTCAAATTTCTAAAAAATATTGAAGGTTGCCTTGGTTATTTTCTTTATAAGTTATAATCCAAAGTTTCATCTCTTGGTTGCTAAAAGGTGATATTTTGTTTGATTAACCTAAGCATGATTAATTAGTACCAATCTTGATTAATCAAGGTAAAGATTCGATTTTGCACCCAATCAGAGAGGCATTGAAAGCAATAGGAGCCTGCTCAAAGTTAATAGTAGTAAAGATGCATTTGGAAATATTAACCTTCATACCGGGAGTCCCTGAAAATTTTGAAGGAGAGCTAATACATTCTTAAACTCATAAGGTATATACAAAAATACCGCCTTTAACAAAAATCAAACTACACCATGGGGATGAAAGGTCTGGAAAAGAAGAACACTTACCATCAACTTCAATGCCTTTGGGGACAAAAGGAACTGAACCAGTGGCAATTATGATATTCTTTGCAGTTATCACATTGTCTGAAAAACCAACTTTTCCAAATTTCACCTTTTGAGGTCCCTGAAAATATTCATAATGAAGTTGTAAACAGTAAGACTCGTATGGCCATATGGTTTCTATAGACATAAGATGACACCCAAAAGACTTTTCATATAATAAATAACTTTTGTTGACTGAGTTGACACTCAGATCATATGACAGCAAACGTGACTCACCAGTATTGTACGCACCCCTGTCAATATGTCCACACCAAGAGCCTTCAATGAATTAGTCAAATTGCTACGAATTTTTGAGGCATGATTATTTGCATGATCAGCAACTCCTTGCCTATCATAACTAGCTGCTGAAACCTATCATTATTTACCAATTGAAAGATGAAGGGGAAATAAAATGGAAAGAACGACAAGAAAGATAAGTTAAATGGCATTGAAAAAGAAATTACAATACTAAGGTATATGATTAAAATGGTCAAAAATTGCAAAAACCAATTGATCCCAAATGAGCTTTTCAGCTTTTGACTGTTAAGAAATCATGCATTCTGAATTTAAGAAAATAAATAGAAACTTCAATCATAAGTCAGATGACCTGAAGTTATATGCCGGTACCATTATGTACAGTAACTATAATGGTCTTTTACACTTCATGATTATATGTATACCCCATCCTACCATGCATTAGGGAACGAATAATATGCAACCATAGTTTACAATGGAAAAACTAAAAAATGTTAATAAATAATACTCTCTCTGTCTCAACTGAAGTGAATGGATTTATATTTTATGATTTCCTAATGTAAGTGATATGATTCTATCCCAACCCTAGAGCTGCTTTATCCAAGGGTATATAATTAAAAATAAAGTAATCATATGCGCCCCTCCTTTAACTATGTGTTTGTCAAGCTCAATCACTTAATCTAGGATGGAGAGAGTATTATATCCAATCTAAACTGTGTAGCATATACCACCGCAAACTAAATCATGCTGTGTCAGCTTAAGCTTCCCTGGTTATTGAATGTAAAGATTTTTTTTTTTGGGAATAATAATGTATATAGTTTATCTAACCTGCAAACCTAAAGCCTTCAGGTGATGCTCGTTCTGAAGTTCGCGCATACGGCCACTAACAGCAAGAAGAGCTTTAGAAGGAACACATCCTCTATTCACACATGTTCCACCAATAACATCTCCCTCGATTATAGCTGTTTTCAGACCCTGCCATTATTGTAGTCAAATTCACAATTCTCAAATAGCAAGGAGTAGGACAAAAAAAAACATATGTTGTTTTCAACATGACATGTATTCAAAATTTACAGCTGCCACATGTATACAACAGATTGAATAATAAATATTCCCACTCAGAAAGTAAAAGGCTGTTCTTTCTAAAATCATTGGCAGTGTTGAGTCTCAATGGTATATTGTACATTAATTTTTTTCCCATATTTTAATATATCTCTTTCCTTTAACGTTTCAGCTGTCATATATGGCAATACTCACCGTGATGAAGACTACAACAAAATCGTAATCTTAAAATATCAATCACGGATACAAATTTAAGTTTATGGTAGCATAATCTTCTTTTTCTTCTTTGTTTTTGCTTCATTCCTCCTGTATCTTTACATTTATACTGTTCCTCCTTGCTAAGGCGTCATTAAGTAAAGATCTAACCTTGGAAAACATCATGATCAACAGTTATCCACTTCACAATTGCATCAGACAATGTTACAGTGCAACAGTGGAGCTAGGTGTTAGCTAAACCTATAAATGTTCATCAAAACTAAAAATGCACAAAATAATCAATTTCAATGCAAAGTCAATATCCATAAAAGCAGTTCAAGGTCGGTCACAAACAAATGTGCAACAGCATTAACCTAATAACACAATTAACAATAAACCTCCATTGCAGTTCACTACTTCACTTGCTTGTTTCAGCTTAATTAGACCTCAGAATCACAAATTCCACATCATTTAAATAAAGCAAATGTTTTACCTTCTCGACAGCGTGTAATGCAGCTCCGTGACCCCCAACGCCAGCTCCAATAATAACCAGATCGTAATCAAACGACGTCGTATGACTTCCATTGTCAGACAACGAAGCTGAGAGCTTCTTCTTCGAGTAGCTTCGACTAGATGCTAGAACAAATATCCGATAATTGGATTGTTTCCCTAGAAAATCTCCCCTGAGACCACAGTTTATAGAATTGGGGGATTTAAAACGTTGGAATGAGTAATTTGATTTGGTGATAATGGTTGGAGATGAGTGAGGGCGAGATGTAGAGAGATAAATTGAGTGCAGAATTGGAAAATTCTAGAGAGAGAAAGGAAATGAGTAGCTTTATTAAATGTAGAAAGTGAGAGATATGTGACGGGGGTATATATGACACAGGTAGTTGAGGTTTTGGTTGAAGGCATAATTGAGTTCGTTAAAGCTTTGAATAAACGGATAAAATGGCGGCGGATAAATCACCTGCTTGCTCTCTCCTGTCTGGATTCCTTGCTAACATACGCGAGGTGCGTTGTTCTTGTACACGTCTTTGATTTGTGAATTAAAACTATGGCTATATATAAGGATCTAAAATAAACCAATATCAATTCGTACTAATCTGATTAAAAGTTTAATTTGAGATCGACTCGAAATATAAATAATATAAATATGAATAAATTTTAAAGTTTGATAAAGTATTCAAATTTTTTTAAATTATAATTTTTTATTAATACTCGAATTATTTGTTAAAAAAATTCAATTTGTTCGTGCTCGATTCAAGATCCTAATTGACTCGTTAGCTAAACAAATCTCAATCAAATTTTCTTTTATACTCGATAAATTTTATGAATCAAATTTAAGTAATTAAATACTTGATTCGACCCAATTTATTTACATCCCTAAATACATAAAGCTAATACTTTCTAGTTTTTATCATGAAATAATTTATTAGTTAATTAACGAAAACTTAAGGGCATGTTATAAGTTAAAATTTAAATGTTTTATGATATTTTGACTTATAGTTAAAATAAATTATGAAAATATTTTTGCAAGACTTGCATGGTAAAATAAATTATAAAGATTATTAAATTAAACAAAAAAGGACATTTATATTTAATCAAATTTATTTATTTTAAAATGATTTATAAATCATTTTTTGACAAAAAAATTATATTTATCAAAAATTACTTATAAGTCAAATTATAAATTAAAAATTAAGTCAAGTATAAACACTCAAATAATACATAACTATTTAGAAATTGATTTGACCAATTTATAAGTTAACAAATTTTAAGAGTTACCGACTAATAATTTCTTCGCCCTTATTATCCTTGGGACACCAATAACTATCCAAAAAATTATTATTCGGTAAACATTTTCTTATGGTATATTATATTAGATTTCAAATTTTAATGTTATAATTTTTGAATTATTTAATGATGTTCGTAATAAATATAAAAAAAAATATTATTGTGATTGATTTTACTCGCTAGTTGTTAAAAAAATAAAAATACAAAAATGTAACCACTAGAACGATCAATATATAATCGATATTAATTAATTTCTCTTTAATATATTAATTTTAAAATTATTTTTTATAATCACAATAATACTCATATGTAAAAAATTAATGCTATTATAACATAAAAAATTTATATAATGTTCACATACACACGTATATATTTATGAGTCTCATATATCATGTGAGACCTATAATATATATATATATATATATATATATATATATATATATATATATATATATATATATATATATACACACTTGAGAATTATTTGAGTTTTTTTATGTGACAATATTATTATTGTATGTATAATGAAAATTAGTAGGTGTCGTGTCACTTGTGTGACATACAACTTGTGATTGGATGGGGGAAGACCGCGTGGACGGCAATTTCTAAAAGCAGCAGACGACAATGTCAGTGGCATCTGATGTAGTTCCACCAAAAGCTAAGGGGCTTTATAGACATTAAACATATTGTATATTTCTTGTTTTTTCAAAGGTCCAGAGGTCGGGCAGTAGGCACGGACTCTTTGACGGAAAAAATCAAGAGAGAGAAAGAGAGACGAAGGTTGAGTCCTACGAGGGAGGAAGAGAGAGAAAGAGGGCGAAACGGAGTTTCATTAATGGCGGTTAGGGTTTTCCAGTGATCCTGATCCCGAACCTGAACTCTCCTGTTTGATTTTCCCTCTTTCTTTCCCCTTAAAACCCTAATTTAAACACCATTCACAAGTTCTCTATAAATCAACCTGTGTAAACTTCAGTTAGAATTGCAATTCACAAGAGGATAGAGGCTTCGATGGGTGCACAAGAGAAGTCACCAACTTCAAATAATTCGATGCAGGTGTGCAATTTTACTGTTTCATAAAGCTGTGGATTCACCCTGACAAGTATTTGCAGTCTCACATGAATATTTTTTCTTAATTACAGACCTTAACTAAATCATATTTCGTTTTGTTCACTTAGTTTCGATGTAACAATTGTCAACAAAGTGAATACTTTCAGTTTTGATTGTGTTAATGAGCAATATCCTGGTATTAGGTTTTCAAGTTTTATGGATAGGCGTTAAAAAGTGGTATTTATTATCTATAGGTGTTTGGACATATGAAGTAGTTGTAATGTGAGTCAACTTGGATATTGAAATTTTGGGAATTTGGTATATTATATCCGGATATTTATGTTTGGTAGTGGGTATAAAGATGATGAGTTGACAAAGTTGAGCATAAGGTGTCAATTTATGCACTCCAATGCGTAAGCGAGGGGCAAAAGTTGTAGATTTTTTCTTAGATTGAGACTATTGCTTGAGTTTGTGGTGTTAGTAACCTGAGTTGAGTCACTTATTTAGCTCCTTCATGTTTTTATCCTATAAGATTTTTTTTTGAACTTGAGTCAAGCTTGATACTCATTTGCTAATCTGGAGCAGTGTTGACTTCTTTAGGTTGATCTAGTAATATCATGGTTCAAAGGCTTATGTTTGAAAGATAATTTTTTGACTCGGTATTGGTTTCGGGTGACACGCACCGTTAGCTAGTTAGGAACTTCAAAAAAAGTAAAAAAATAATTATGAAAAAATGCTACATAATAAGAACAAGAAGATGAATCAATCAAATTCACAAAAAACACTATTTAGTGCACATAACATACTCCAAAAATGATAAAACAAACAACTCACATATATGTTTAATCAATTTTACGTTTGAATAAAGTTGATATTGATGTTGTATTAGTTCAATTGGTTGAGCACACATGTTCTATAGAGCACGCATGCTTAACTAAGTATATTTTAAGTGTAATGTTTTTTAAGTTGTACTTAACTAGGTACTATATAGGTACAAGTTAATTATAATTGATGGACAATTTAGCTTAACTAAGTCTATTTTAAGTGCAATTTTTTTATTTTTTTTGAAATTGTACTTAACTAGGTACTATATAGGTACAATTTAATTATAATTTAAATACAATTTAGCTTAACTAATTAATTATTAAGTACATTTTTTAATAATTTTTTTAGTTATATTTAAATAGGTGCTATATAAGTATATTTTAAGTACAATTTAACTTAATTAAGTACATTTGAAGTACAATATTTAAGTATATTTTATAAAGAAAGGTTCGTTCTCTTTTGTCATCTCCTTTTTGTAACTTTCAATATATTCAAATTTTTTTGCATTTCTCCCCTTTACGTTGCGATTTATCCTTTATTAGGTTGAGACCGCTATGTTATGCCGAGCTGTTGAAATTTTGTTGAAAGTTGCCCTTTACATGAATAATTTCTTTTATGCTGTGATTTCTCCCCTTTATGCCGTGATTTTTCTTTTATTTGGTCCGAAATCGCTATGTTACGCCGAGTTGCCAAAATTTTTCCGAAACTTACACTTTACATGAATAATTCCTAATTTTATGATTCGTGTCAAGGTTGCGGTTCAACCGATACCTAACCGATACACCAATATTTCGGCGTTACGGCTGATGCTTTGAACCATGAGTAATATAGACCAGGGATTCATAAGATTATTGTCAATTTTTGCTGTGATCAAGCTTGTTAGTCCTTCGGTCGATGTGTATTTTTGAAGTGGTTCTTGCCAACATTGACTGAACTTTGTTTGTCTCTATTTGAAAGAGGTTTATGCGTTTTTTTTTGTTCAGTTGTTTTATTTCTTGGAGATTCATTTGCAATTTGGACCAGTTATTTTTACCACTAGTGCTCGGAATAAATTATTTTTAAAATTGCAAAACCTTTCGTAGAAGTTAGAAAGGACGCTTCTAATTGTTAACGTGTTTTTGCTTCCATTAGGGGTAGGGGTGGGGGTGGTTACAATGGTTTTCTGCTTGGATTGTAACTCTAAATGGGGGATCTCCTGGAGCGTGGTTTCTGAATTTAAAAAGTTTAGATCTAAGACGTTTTCTGTAGTGGGGCTTCTATTGTTTTGGTCAAGAGTTATGCCAATATTGGTATCGAAGCAACCACCATGTCAGTGCCTAAGGCCTTGAAGTGTCTACGAGGCCGCATGTGGAAAATCTACCCGTGCTGAGCTAGAGTTATACCTGCAACTGTAGTTTGTATAATAGGCTGCAAGTATATCTGACTCAGAAAGAATAGTTGATTATAGGATCTCTAGTGGGACCTACTTGGGTTATGGGACTCAAGTGTTCCTACTTGAGGCATAGGGCGAGCATATTTGTCATAACACATTCCACTAATCTTGGGTCTACGGGTATAGTAATCACGATTCCTAAAGATTTTACTTTCATTGTTCTTAGTCTGTAAGTTGTTTGGATAAACAAAACCCAATCTATGCTGTCTTAAAGGATTTGTACCCGTCTTTCATCCTAAGCAAACGAATGTGTATGCTAATCTTTTAATTTATCATGTCTTTGTGTAGCTGATTAGTATTATTTGTGTTCTCTTTTCTTGTCAGTTCTTTTCTTTTCCTGCTGCTCTAAAGAATGAACGATTTTTTGATAAATGTGATTCTAGTTACAAGGTGTTAAAAATTGGAGGACATAATCCATGTACACGGTATTTAAATCTTTCAAATTATTTGATCTCTCCAAAGAATTAATAAAATAACCAATAGAGCCTGAAAAGGGCTAGAAGATATATAATTATGCATTATACATATGTATATATATGTTGTGATAACTAAGGGCTAGAAGACATAAATAAAATGTGTTCAGTATTTCAATTATAAAATTTTATGTTAGATTTCACTTCATTTTTCAAATATCTCCTATTCTGCTTTGTCCAAAATCACCACTTAAGGTACAAGGATGCTATCTCCCAAATACCTTTGATCTTCATTTTGTGGTACTATCCAGTGAACCTCAATTTTAAGGTTGTGTTTGATAAAATTAAATGTTAAGATCTGAACACTTTAGACATCTAAATAATATAGAACATCTGTTTAGAATTATATCTGAATGAAGAAATGTTGTGTGATAATTATTTTTTTCAAAATATCTGAATAACACTATTTTATTATTTTAACCCTCCACCCATTTTATTCAATTTCAGCAAAAAAAAAACTCTTCTTCTCTATCTTCTTCCCTTCATTCTCTCTCCTCCCCCAAACCCTTCTCTTATTTCCTTAAATCCCACTTCCAGCTCCCAACAATTGTGGGCATAATTTTTTTTTTTTTAGATTTCCACATTTCCTTCAAATTTGTCATCAACCCATATCTGGTTGTATTCTTCTCGCAACACAAAATTTTCGGAGGTTTAATTCATTTTTTTTCTTCTGAAAATTACAAAGAAATCGGGTTGCGAGATCTAAAAAATCTCAGATGGGTATCTTGATTTTTCTACAAGTTTGTCAAATAGATCAGGTTTTTATTGCATTTTGATCCATATTTTGATACCCAATTGGTTGAAAGCTCCAAAAACCTCAGAAAATCTTTGTTATGCTTATTTCTCTTTTGATCTTGTTGGATTTTTTGAGTTTATGTAATCTTGGCCCAGAATTGGAAAAGAGGTTGGTTGCTGAAGCTTTTTCATATGGGAAATTGTTGTTCTACAGGGGAAGAAGAGGAGGGAGAGGAGGAAAAGCGTTATGAACAATTCAGGCATCTGGAAATCGAAGAGAGAGGGAGGGAGTGGGATACAAAAGGAGTTTTGTAATATTGAAGAGGTTATTTTTGTCCAAAAATAGCCAATTTCGTTCAGACTCACCTCTGAATGGTTTAGAATTAAATTTGAATCTTACCGATTAAGAGGTATTAAGAAGCAAAAAAAATTTACCAAACAAGATTAGCCTCTGACCGAATCAGAGGCTAATCTATTAAGAGGCATTAAGACCTAAACAAACACAACCTAAGTAATGGAAATCTTCTTTACTTTGAACATATTTCCTTTTCCTTCTCTCTTACCGACAATGATTCATATTCTTATTATCCACAATAGGCCATCTTCTTTGCCTGGCACTTTTTGTAACCTTTGTCCATTGAACCTCTGTTTTATTTAATGGACATTTTCTTCTTTACTTTGGGCATATTACCTTCTACGCTATAAATTTTCCGAATTCTTATTCACCATGTATGGCATCTTCTTTGTCTATCACTTTTTTGAAACTTGGCATAGCGTTGGCTCCTTCCAACCAAGTATAAATGAGAATTAGAAAAGTTTAGGAATACTTGTCTTGTGAGACAAACAACGAGTTTGTTATAATAGGAAATCAATGTCAGTGGATATGGAAATTAGGTGTGCACAGCATTTCATTTAGGATTACATGCCTATATGCGTCAATCTAAGTAGCTCAATCTGTGGATAAACAGTCATGATGCATATATGTTAACTGCAGGCCATCCAATTTTTTGTAGCTTGAAATTTCTGGGCAGTGTATATATTGTTTGTTACTTGCTTTGTTCTTTATTTTGCGGTAAAGATTAGAAGTATGGCTCTTTTTAATGGCAAAAGGCTGAATTCTCTATTTATTGTATTAAATTCAGCGTGTTAAAGTATATCGCCTGAATAATGATGGGAAGTGGGATGACCAAGGAACTGGGCATGTAACTGTTGATTATTTGGAGGTATGTCTGTTCCTGTGCTTGGTGTTTATATTATGTTTGAGACTGTTAGATTTATAAATCTAAGTTTTCTAGATTCTCCTTATTTTTATATGATTAGTTGAGGGAATTCTATTTCATAAACCTTATAACACAGAGATCAGAAGAATTGGGTTTGTTTGTTGTTGATGAAGAGGACAATGAAACTTTACTCTTGCACCGCATTAGCTCAGATGACATATATAGAAAGCAAGAAGGTATAACTTTCAGTTTCATAAACCTATTGTATATTTTAGGCCGTCTCCTTTCTCAATACTAATTTTTTTGTGTAATTGTATTTTTAATATACTCAGATACAATAATTTCTTGGAGAGATCCAGAGTATTCAACTGAGCTAGCTCTTAGCTTTCAAGAAAATACTGGGTGTTCTTATACATGGTAAGTAGTGTATAATAGAATTATTATTTAGCCTTTTTGTTCTGCTTATCCATGCTTTGCATCCCCCCTTTTGCTGAGGTTTAATTTCCTTAACTAATAATATATGTATTTATGTAGGGACCAAATTTGTAGTGTGCAAAGGAGTCTGCAATTCAATACACTTAACAGTAAGTGTATTGGTAACCTTATGTATCTTGAAAAGCTATTATGCACCTGATTTCATGTTTTTTAATTGTTTGGGGAAAACAAGGTCCTATTCCCTCTTTTATCTCTCTCTGACAAGTAGCAAGGTCTTATTTCTTGAAGAGTTTGGAATGTATTGAGATAATGCTTATCTTAATTTGATGAACATGTGGAGGGTGGAGTTTGTAGTTCGTTCACCTTTTATACTGGAAAGAACACATCATTTGAGCCATCATTCTATCAGCATAACTAATATAAATAAATAAAATTCCTTACCGTCAAAATAATAAATAATTTTGAATTTGTAATATTACTTCGCTGAGTTCACTCAGCGTAGCGAATCTATTGTTTGTGTACATAGACAAGGCCTTCAGTATTTCATTGGAAGAAGCAATATTATTTCCTTCACTTATTAAAAGAAAAGAAAATTATAGCAAAGAATAAGCTTGACTGCTTGAGTCCTTGTGTCTTCTCTACGTGGAGAAAATTGTGGTTTTCAGACAATCTAGTGCATTTAAAATTTTATCATAGAAGGTTTAATAATCCATGTAACCATTTAAGCTTGATATTCTTTTGCTGTTGCTTATTCAGATGAGACATATCATACCATCCACAGTGAGCTGAGGGAGTTGCCTGCAGTTGAGCTATCAACACTTCCTTTAATTCTCAAGGTTCAATCTAATAGTTCAGTTTTGGAATTTTAAATAGTATTTATTTCTACTTTTTCCTTGCCATGCATTTTTTGGGTACTGTTTGTTGTATGAAAATGATGAAGCTGATCGAATTTGTTCACAAATGCAACTCCATTTTCATTTGTGTCAGCAGAATATTTGTGCTCCTTGATTAGTTTCATTAATTTATTATTTTCTTGGTTTCAATTTGTGCACTCTTATTGTGTATATATGTGTTACTGGATGTCTGGATGTAAGCGGCTATCCATTATATATTGTCTAAATGAAAATCTGTTAACTGAAAATCTGTTTTCTTAGCCTCTAGGAGTTTAACATTTTAGAATCTGATGACTATGGTATAATTGTTGAGGGTGCGTTAAAGCATGTAGTTTATCACAGGTCCCCATTTCTCTCGGTCTTGGTCCTTCCCCCCTTCCTTGCGCGATGGCAATTTGTTGTCTGATAGATCTTATTGCTAACTTTCAGCATACATTTCTTAGTCTCGTTCCCTTTCTAGTAGCATATCTGAATGGTTAAACTAGCTAATGAGTTCTTGATTTGTCTAACGTTTCTTCGGTTATGTGATTTTTTTTAGTAGGCCATTATCCAACTTGTTATGTTTTGATTATGCATATATAGGCTTTTGCTTTATTACGTGATTTTCTCTTCCATCCCAGTTTGCTGCCTCTCTTAAGTTATTAACTTACTAGCATTCATGTTTTTGGGGAAGTCTCATTTCTGTGTAGTATTATATATTTCTTTAGGGTTGCAGTCTTGTAGAAAGACTACTTTGATTTTTTGTTTTCAAAATTTGAAATTAATTGTCTTTGTTGTTGCTGTTGCTGTTATTATGTTATTATTGGAGACTTTGGATGATTAGGTGGGAAACAGTGAGGTAGGGAATAATTGTAGTGGATCTTTTGGATTCATTTATGTATATATTTTGTTAACTGTGTCTTGCTCTTCGTCATTGTCCAATTTTTTCTTTACCTTTCCTTTTGTATGAGAGGACTTCAAGTTACCATTGTTTAGGTAATCTAGTGAAGAAAATAATTTATCAGATATGTTATGCTTATTTGGAAAATTATTTGTGATCTTCAAGACCTCCATAAATTACTTGTGATCCTTACAATTTTAGACAGCATTTATGCTATGCTTTTTACAGTAATCTCTGCAGCGCACCAAAATAGATATATCATATAAATAAATGAAATGGTAACTTATGTTACTTATTAGCTTTAATTGTTATTATTTATATTTTTATGTAGCCTGCTGCTAGAAGTTATTTTTGAATATCATTTGTCCTATATTTGCTATTATATTGGTGTTTTCTTGGTAGGCTACTTCTTTTCCTTATTGTTGGAATACAGATTATATTCTTGTTGTCTACTATTCAGTGACGAGTCACAAAATGCACGTCTTACCTGATAATTTATTATCTCAATTGTTTTTTCCTTCTTCTTGCAGACTGTGGTTGAAAGTAGCATCACTGACCAGTGTCGCGTGACAGAACTCATATTACATGATGTAAGCTTTATTGGATCTTTTTTGAAGTTGTGTGGACCAGAATTTTGTATCTTATAGACAAAATATGTTTTCTGGATGACTCCATAGGCTTGAATAGATACCTTTCTAGAGATCGTCTTACCTGTACTTTTGTATGTATAACAAAAGCAATTGTTGGTGAGGAAGAGTGGCATCACTAGAACACTGTGTGAGCGTCCTCATATGTGGGCTGGTTAATAATGCTGGATCACACTAGATTATAAACTGTAGCATGTGTTGAATGAAGTAGTCTTTCTGTCATTAATTGGCGTTGTGCACATCTTGTGATACATTTGACTTGCTAAAAATTAGAACTTAACAATAAAACATAATTTCATTAGTACCTATTTCTTTAAATTTTTACAGTTAAAGTGACTCCATTTGTTAATTAATAATTATCATCCCTTTCATGCAGCAAGTTTTTTTCCGGAAGCTGATGGACCTGTTTAGAATCTGTGAAGATTTGGAAAATATTGATGACCTTCACGTGATATTTAAAATAGTCAGAGGAATCAGTAAGTATCTACTTTCTACTTACCCTTGTGTTTGGTCATAAATTATTGCTGATGTGTTTACTTGTATGTTTGATATGCGCAGTCTTACTCAATTGTGCTCAAATCTTTGAGAGAATATTTGGGGATGTGTTGATTATGGACATAATTGGATGCCTTGAATGTAAGTTGTTTTGTTGTTGGTCTAAAAATTTCTATTTTATTACTTTCTTTAGTGAATTAAGCTGTACGCTCTAATCTCCATATACACTATAATGAATTGAGAAATTATTACTGGAGTCTACTTCTCATGACCCAATTTAATAAGGCTAATGCAATTTTTTAAGTGTTATCCTCATGTATTCTTTGTTGGCTTGTAGAAACTCGTGTTTAGCTTTAATTTGTGGCGAGTATAATGGTTTTTAGGAGTATAAGGAGTCCCATAATGCACTTGTCATAGTTTACCAATGTCCTCTTTTAGCTAATGATATGTGCTGTCTGAGCTCCAAGGAAAATTACCTTGGCATGCATCAATATATTTGTTAGTCTATTAAGATAAACTCTGATATCTAACGTCTGTTTCCTTTTGAGCAATATTGCGCTTCTACTATATTAGTGGATCATAGTATGTCTTTCAAAATCTCAAGATAGTTTGTTGTATTTTATGTAAACACCATCTTTGTAATGCTGTTACCTGTCATTATTTAGTGTTATGCCTGAAGAAAATATTATATGGTTTGAGACTTTTTGAGTTGTTTTAAAATATGATAGATATGGGGATAAGTTTGGACTATGGAGTAATCTAGGCCAACACAAAGATATAAAAAATACTATGTAGATAAATGTCTTTGAGTAAGAGAATCTATTTTACTATGCTAATATAAGAAACTGACTGTTTCAAGTAGTTTTGTTCAAGTGGTTCATATTTCATTGACTTATTTCTGATCGTTGACCTCCAGCAACTGACTGAACCTATTTTGGAGATAAGCAGCTGCATTAATCCAGTCTTACTTCTCATCCTTCCATTGTTTTGTGTATGATACACTGTTGTGTACAACCATATTTAATACTTGTGTGATATCTTGTTTTGTTAAATTCTGTGGTTCATATATTATTTGTAGAGTGGAATCTATGTTGAAATATTGGATATTTTGTAGGTCTATGTTGAATTATATATTTTTGGATATATAAATCCTTAAAAATTAATGAAATGCTGAATTAATTTTCGATATATTGTGCGGGTGTTATATTCAATCATAGTTGTCATGGAGTGGTATGGCGACGACTAGGCATTCTGGCGTTAGAGAAGGGCAAGACAACACCTTGGACGCTCACGCATTGGTAGCGGGTTCAAATTAAGTGATTAAGTCATTTTTTAACATAACTTATCGTAACCCATGGATTTTTCCAATACCCAAGTAATAAATCCTAACCCATGACCCTACTCCTTTGAATGAGAGTGATGCTCGTGAGGGAGACGGAAATGACTCCACAATTGATGACTTTGCTTGAGTTATGACTAGAGTCAGTAGAGAGTGTAGACATTATTTAGTGTATATAAAATTTTATTGTGCAATATATTATTTAAGTAAAATAAATAATGTATAAAGTGCACATTGTTTATAATTTGTCGCCATACAGACGCCATGGTGGAGGCCTTATCGCCTAGGCGTCCTGGCAGTCAACTACCACCACGCCCTGCCTTGGCGTCGTGACAACTATGTATTCAGTTGAATACATTTTTTTTTGAATCATGATGATTAATGGTGAATATGAAATTCTTGATGTAATTCCTAATTTGATTAAATAAGACTAAAAATATATGTATCCCAGCTTGTCTGTGCCCTGCATTTTTCGAATATATCATGCCAACGTGTTTGTGTTGTATAGGTTATAGAGAATATGAGAGTTTCTTATTGGAGCTTGCCTAGAGAGCTACTTTACTGTTCGTTTCTTATGTCTTGATTTCTTATGATACTGCTTGAAGACGCTTCCAGTCGATGCAATTGTGAAATAAGCTTTAGTTAGCAATTTTCAGCTCTGGAATTTGTTTCAAACATCAACACCCTTTCTTGGAAATTGGAAGCAAGGCCTTGTAACTAGTTTATTAATGTTTTCACTGGTTCTCACATAGTAAATGATACTTTAGCCCCAGGTCTTAGGTATGTATTACCTTGTCATTTTCTTGTTTAAATACGATGTTTAATATTGAAATTTGATCTGCAGACGACCCTGAGGTACCTCATGTTCATCATCGCAGTTTTTTAACAGAGCATGTGGTATTCAAGGAGGTACATGCTTCTTTCTTGTTCTTCATTCTTATCCTATCATAGTGGAGGGATGTTAACCGAACGTGCCATGGCTGAACGAGGCCTTCTGGTTTGCATAAAGTGGCTTTAGTAGCCCTCAAGTGTTAATTGGAATAAGTGTTGGTGTAGGTTGAAGAGTATGTAGTTTTGTACTGACATCATTTATTTATTTGCTCTATTTTTGTGCATGTGTGTAGGCCATACCTATTAAAGATCCCCAAGTGTTGTCAAAGATACACCAGACATACAGAGTTGGTTACCTGAAGGTTAAGATTTTGAACTGATTTCTTAAAGAGTTTTTTTTTGCCTGTCCTTTAACTAGATTTTCATCTTATATCATTTATTTTAGGATGTTGTTCTGGCCAGAGTTTTGGATGAAGCCACAATCGGAAGCCTCAATTCTATAGTTCATTCAAATAATGCATTTGTAAGATTTTCAAAATATTTCTTCATTCTTCTCTAGGCATGAGTATTCTCTATCTTGATTCTGTTATTTTCTTGTAGGTTGTTTCTATGTTGAAAGATGACAGCACCTTTATCCAGGAACTGTTTGCAAGGTTGAAAGCCCCCACCACTTCTGCAGAGTCGAGGAAAAATTTGGTAACTACAGAGTTAAACAGAAAGATCTATGTTGATGTTTGTATTTAGTATTTATGTGTGAGCATGTGTTTTATCTTTTATTGTAGAGGGATAAATATGCCTGTGTCTTCTTTAATTAATTGTAAGTTCTGAATCTGTCACCGTTCAAAATACAATTAGAAGACGAGTGTTCAATTGTGAGAAAAAAATTTAACGACCATTATAGCATTGCCAACACTAAATAGGTTATGCATATCCTTATTTGTTTTTCTCATGAAAATAGGTGTTTTTCTTGCACGAGTTTTGTTGCCTAAGCAAGAGCTTGCAGATGGTACAGCAACTCCGGTTATTTAGGTATGTTCATTATTGTTGCATGTTTTGCTTTGAATGCTGTTCATCTCTTGTATCAAAGTTTTGGATGGAAGATTGTCAGTACATATGTATTGTCTTTGAGATTTTCAGCTTTCATTTGGGTTGCTTTAGTTATTTACAGATATGTGCTTATATGTATCTAGGTAATCATGTATGCATCATAATACAAGTAAAGGTTTTAATACTTGTAGGGATCTCATGAATGAAGGAATAGTTGATGTCATCACTGATATTTTGCAGAGTCAAGACAAAAAGCTTATATTAACTGGGTAATGAATATAGTTGCCTCTGTTCTGGTGATTTCGTTCTTTTCGCTGCCCAAGTGTACCTTCCTTATGACAAGTGATTCTAATGGATGCAGGACAGACATCCTCATTCTTTTCCTGAATCAAGATCCAAACCTTACTCGTTCGTTTGTCACTCGGCAGGAAGGTGTCCCTCTTCTTGGACTTCTGGTATGGATCTATATATCATAATTTCCAAGCGCATTAATTTTGAAAACAATAGTTTTATCAACAACCATAAATATAATAACTATAACAGCAATCTGCCTGGTGTATTTATTTTTTGGTGTGGAATTAAGTAATGTAATTATAAAGTTCGCCTCAAAATAAGAGTCTACTTTTATATGTCAATGTTTGTAAGAGAAGTTATATAAACATAACCAGAGGCCATTATTACAATTTCATCATATATCATTAGGTAGATGGCTTGCGAAAGTGGTATATTCCTTTCTTCTATACTGATTGCATCAGTTGCACTATGGAACATTCCTTTTGTATATTCTCATTCTTCTTCTATCAAAGATAGGAAAGATAAGGGTTACTGGGTTAGCATATAGCCTGGAACTTCTTTCTTTCCAAAATACCCAAAGATATTCAAAACCCATGCTCCTTGAAGGTGCCTTACCATCCTTGCCTCCACTTGAATGAGAATATTTACTAGCATGTCAAAGCTTAAAGGGAAAGTCTAGCTTAATCAGCAATCCTAGAAAAAGAGCTCCATAGATTCCAAGATGTGGGCAACAGAAAACAGAGTGACATACGGAAACGTGCTTCACTGAGCTGCATGGATATAACATAATTATCTTGAGAGTTTTCTACTTGGTTGGCTCATGAGCTCGTTTAGGCACGGAAAGGTGGTGTCTTGTCTGTGGACAACTGACCTTTTCCATTGTATAAATGTTCAACAAGTCTAATAAGTAGATAGTAAGGATATGATGTTGCCATATTTTGCATAATTTTACGGCTTCTATTTTTTTTTCTTCCATATGACTAGTATTGCCCATCTCATTTTATGACTAGTACTACCATATCACCTTATGTCAGAGAAGTGAGCAAAGATTTTCTTACTATCACATTAAAGTTTTAACAGAGGCAGAAGCATGTTTTGATGTAAGATTTGTAAACTCTCGAGCCCATTTGATACCTGTTTAGGCATGACTCATCAACAAATAAGTGAGGCACTAGCGAAGCTCAACTGAACATGTTATTCATATAGAGCTCTAATGTTGTTCTTTTTGCAAAACAGTGAAATTATGGTTATATTGTTGTTTTGCAGGTGAAAGGTATGCTTACAGATTTTGGGGATGATATGCATTGCCAATTTCTCGAAATTCTTCGCAGTCTTTTGGATTCGTATGCGTCAGGATCACAGGTGCCTTAGTTAATTTTTTTAAACCTAATACGCTACCATTAAAAATGAATAATAGCAAAAAAAAATTCAAAAAGGGAACTCTTTTTGTGGGATAGAGTGTAACATTAATAATAAATAAATTATGTATGTTTACATATCAACATTTCAAATCATAAATATTAATAATTAGTATATGTACATACTAACTTGTCAAATAATAATACTAACTATTACTAAGTAACAAAAAGGCGATGATAATTTAGAGCAGGAGTAGGAGAATGATTGATAAATAACTATTTAACTTCTTTTATTGTGTTTGTATACTTTTTAGTGTTGTAAAAACTTATTATTCAATTATACGGCAATATAGTATTGGACAAGTTTGTGAGATGCCTTTATTATCATTTGGACTATGCTATGTATACTAGATGGTGTTTTTTGTTTTATATATTTGATCCATATTGTTGCTGAAATTATTTAGAATTTTTTCATAAATTTTTTAGAACTTTTTGCAGCGCCTAACTAGCGTAACAGTGCGTATCACCCTATACCAAAACCGATACCGAGTAAAAAGAAAAAACTTATGAAACCTAGGCCGCTACCGCGAACGATGGTCAATACTGCTGGAGGTTTTGTTCCTTACTGATAAAATATGTCTCCCAAGCTAGTATATAAGGATTACGGACCATTTTTTCTATTGCCATGTGGATTTTGATTGGGTTTTATAACATAGTAATAAAATATGAGTGTTGGGGCTGTGAATGTAGTTTTTCAACCAGCTGGGCTGTTTCCGTTTTCATTGCATTGTGTTTTTATATGCTTTTGATATCATCTATCTTTTCTTGAACTTCACTTGGGTATGTGAATACTTGTCCCAGTTACATAGTATGTAAGAGTGAATCTCTTTTCATCCCCGTGCTCCTTTTATGTGGTGCTTAGTTGGTAGTTCTCATTTAATCATTTATACATGTTGATTGTTTGATCTTATTTCATTCTTTTGCAGAGAGATACTATCATTGAGATTTTCTATGAGAAGCACTTGTGTCAACTAATTGATGTGATAACATCATCATGCTCTCCGAGTTGTCCAGCTCATAAATCTGTTGGCTCTAGAAGTCTGGAGAATCAAACTAGAGTGAAGCCTGAAATACTTCTAAACATATGTGATCTCCTATGCTTTTGCGTTTTGCACCATCCATATAGAATAAAGTAATCATCTTGTTACTTGCACATTCATCTATTTTTGATCAGCTGCATTAAAATTATAATTGATTAAATGTGCATTTCAATTCTTGTTTGCAGGTGCAACTTTCTTCTTAATAATGTAATAGATAAAGTTTTATTTATGACTCGAAGAAGGGAAAAGTATCTTGTAGTAGCTGCTGTTCGGTTTGTCCGAACTGTCATCTCACGCAAGGTAAGTTGATAGAAATTCATTTGCTGATCTGAGTGACTATATATCTGAAGAACATGTGAGTACTTGTTGGGTAAATATAGGCAAACATGGTTAATGACATAATTAGATTTGAAATTTTTGGTATTAAGTGGTAACCTGTTTGACTTAGTACTCTATTTGAAATTCTTAGCATTTGTCTTTATCGGTTATTAATGGATTACTTGTGAGTCTTGTCCAAGTTCTGTAACAAGGTCTGATGCTACTTTATAGGTTGTCTTTTTGTAGTCTAATAGTTGGGTCACATGGTGTTTTGGATTAAAGGTGGTGATGTGACATTTTAAATTTAATGGTGCTTGGTTATGCATGGCCATCCAAGAGTAAAAGTAAGCGGAGGCGGAATATAGAAGTTCTGTACTTCTGTTATAAAAACTTCAGTCCTGAACTAGCGAAACCCTTGTAAACTATATTGAGTTGCATCTTCAGAATAAATGCAAGATACTACTCCTTCAGTCCCATTTAGTTGTACCCCCTTTCAATGTTTATGAATCTTAAGATGTGCCTGTAATTGCATTTATACATTAAATTTCAAACACTGTTATTATTTTCTGTATAAATGTTATATTTTTTATTAAATATAATAACGAATGTAATATGTAAATTTGGTTTGGACACGTTCTATATTATTTGTATAAAAAAGGGCTATTTAATGCACTTCTCTACGGCAGTATATTTACTTGAGGGACTTATTGTCATGTTGCAGGATGATCATCTAATGAATCATATTGTGAAGAACAACCTTCTGAAACCAATTATAGATGCTTTTGTTGATAATGGAAATCGTTACAATCTGTTGAACTCAGCTATTCTGGAGCTTTTTGAGTATGTCTGGAAGGTACTCATACTTTTTACACCTCTGCATTATATCAGATGAAAGATTGAAAATGTATTTTACCTATGAGGTGATTGTTTCCTGCAGGAGAACGTGAAGATATTACTCAAGTATCTAGTTGACTCATTTTGGGTTCAGTTGGTAAAATTTGAGAACTTGTCTTCCATTCACTCTTTAAAAGTTAAATATGAGCAGGTAATCTCTATGCTTATCTTGTTTCGTTATCCTAGTTTTGGGTTTAGGAATCTTTGGTTTGTAATGAGTTAATTTACAGTCCCTGGAGAGAGTGGGAGGAAAAAGTGCCACTAATGTGTTAGAGTCTAGAAGAAGAATAGATGAACGTGCTCTGGAGAAAGAAGAGGAGGATTACTTCAATGAAGAGAGGTGAGTTCTTACTTTTTTCATTTTTATTTTATTTATATGGAATCCTTGCCCTAGAAATTTTTCCGATA